>JAPJBO010001868.1:0-27104 GCA_030068145.1 Diplonema papillatum
AGAGTTTTAAAAAGACACAAGGTTTTGACCCTGCATGGTATGAACCCTCAAGTTTTCATTTGCTTCACGTGTCCATAATATAACATGCAGGGTCGAACCTTGTGTCTTTTGGAAATGGCCAAAATTTTATTTCAGAAAAAAAATGGGTTTTTTGAATTTTAAAATTTTGGAACAACTCTGCAGTAATTTTTGCGGAGTTGAGCAAAATTTTTTTTTGCCAAATATTTTTTTTGGGGTCCATCGGCCCGCAGGAGCGTTTCAAAAAGACACAAGGTTCTGACCCTGCATGATAAACCTCTGTCTCAAGCCGAGGGCTTCTCTTCCAACACCGTGAAAGGTACAGACATCAAGGTTCCTGGTCCCGTTGCAGGAGCAGCAATATCACACTTCACCAATTGCTCTGCATGAGCAGCACTGAATGAAGAACGGATACCATGCAGGGTCAAAACCTTGTGTCTTTTTGGAAATGGCAAAAAAAAAAATTTCCGGAAAAAAAATGGGTTTTTTGAATTTTGGAACAAACTCTGCAGTTATTTTTGAGGAAGTTGAGCAAAAAATTTTTTTTTCAAAATTTTTTTTAGGGCTCCATCGGCCCTGCGGGAGCGTTTTAAAAAGACACAAGGTTTTGACCCTGCATGATATCGCGTCACTTCCCCAGTCTTCAGGGCACGCGCTAACGCAATTGGATCGCCTCCATATCATGCAGGGTCAAAACCTTGTGTCTTTTTGAAATGGCAAAAAAAAAAATTCCGGAAAAAAATTGGGTTTTTTGAATTTTAAAAGTTTGGAACAAACTCTGCAGTAATTTTTGAGGAAGTTGAGCAAAATTTTTTTTTTTTTTAAAATTTTTCAGGGCTCCATCGGCCCCACGGGAGCGTTTTAAAAAGACACAAGGGTTTGACCCTGCATGATATCTTATGGTCATTTCGGGAAGACCCGATGCCCCTTGATGTTTCGCTCGGCTGCACTGCACGTAGAAGACCCTGGCTCACCCGAGCTACAAGACAGAAATCTGGTTTAGCCTGTGCCCAAAAGGGAAGATCAAGACAGAAACCCAGTTTGCCTCTAGTCTCGCTGGGCGCCGGTCTTTACCGGCGCAAATGTACTTCAATGACCAATACTGACGTTTGAGGGTTGTCCCACAATACTGACGTTTGAGGGTTGTCCCACTATTTTTGATCACCAATACTGACGTTTGAGGGTTGTCCCACTTTTTTGGGTCACTAAAACTGACGTTTGAGGGTTAAACTCAGGTTTCTGTCTTGAGGCACTTGCCAACAGGTCAAACTGGATTTCTGTCTTGATCTTCCCTTTTGGGAGGAAACACAGGCTAAACATGCAGGGTCAGAACCTTGTGTCTTTTTGGAAATGGCCAAAAAAAAATTTCCAGAAAAAAAATGGGTTTTTTGAATTTTAAAAGTTTGGAACAAACTCTGCAGTAATTTTTGAGGAAGTTGAGAGTCTAAAGTAGACTTTAGACTTTCCCCAAGCCCAAGCAATTTTGGGTTCAAAAATTTGGGTCAAATTTTTTTGAGTCAAAAATTTGGGTCGAAAATTTTGGGTCAAAAATTCAGGGTCAAAAATTTTGGTCAAAATTTTTGGGTCGAAATTTTTGGGTCAAAATTTTTGGGTCAAAATTTTTGGTCAAAATTTTTGGGTCAAAAATTTCAAAAAATTTGGGTCATTTTTTTTCACAGAAAAAAAAAATTTCAGAATTTCTCTCAATGTAATGGCCAGAATTTGACGGAAAACCGCTGTTACATCGATGTAATGGGCAGAATTTGACCGAAAACCACTGTTACATCAATGTAATGGCCCAAATCTGACGTGTTACATCAATGTAATGGCCCAAATCTGACGGAAAACCACTGTTACATCAATGTAATGGCCCAAATTTGATGGAAAACCACTGTTACATCAATGTAATGGGCCAAGTTTGACCGAAAACCACTGTTACATCAATGTAATGGCCAAATTTGACGGAAAACCACTGTTACATCGATGTAATGGGCAGAATTTGACCGAAAACCACTGTTACATCAATGTAATGGCCCAAATCTGACGGAAAACCACTGTTACCATGCAGGGTCAAAACCTTGTGTCTTTTTGGAAATGGCAAAAAAAAAATTTCTGGAAAAAAATTGGGTTTTTTGAATTTTAAAATTTTGGAACAAACTCTGCAGTAATTTTTGAAGATGTTGAGCAAAAATTTTTTTTTCCAACTTTTTTTTTTGGGGTCCATCGGCTCCGCGGGAGCGTTTTAAAAAGACACAAGGTTTGGACCCTGCATGTTACATCAATGTAATGGCCCAAATCTGACGGAAAACCACTGTTACATCAATGTAATGGCCCAAATTTGACCGAAAACCACTGTTACATCGATGTAATGGCCAGAATCTGACGGAAAACCACTGTTACATCAATGTAATGGCCCAAATTTGACGGAAAACCACTGTTACATCGATGTAATGGGCAGAATTTGACGGAAAACCACTGTTACATCAATGTAATGGCCCAAATTTGACCGAAAACCACTGTTACATCAATGTAATGGGCCGAATTTGACGGAAAACCACTGTTACATCAATGTAATGGCCCAAATTTGACGGAAAACCACTGTTACATCAATGTAATGGCCCAAATTTGACGGAAAACCACTGTTACATCAATGTAATGGCCCAAATTTGACGGAAAACCACTGTTACATCAGTGTAATGGGCAAATTTGACCGAAAACCACTGTTACATCGATGTAATGGCCCAAATTTGACGGAAAACCACTGTTACATTGATGTAATGGGCAGAATCTGACGGAAAACCGCTGTTACATCAATGTAATGGCCCAAATTTGACGGAAACCCACTGTTACATCAATGTAATGGGCCAAATTTGACCGAAAACCACTGTTGCAACTTGCATCAATGTAGTGGGCCAAATCGGCTAAAATGACCAAAATCCGGATTTTTCGAAAAGTGGCATGAAAACCGAAAAAAGTCTACTTGCGGGGTTCGAACCCGGGTCGTCAGAGCTTGGTACCCAAGGTACTACTGCATCAACCACAGGAGCTCTGGCAAAAAAAACTTTTTTTTTTCGGGGGGCGCGGGACACTGTACAAGTTCAGCTCCCACACGCCAGCCTGCGGAAGCTAGAGCAGGCTGAGCAAAACACATTGCCGCTTAATGACCTGTTCATCGGGCAAGGACGAGCCCGGCGGTCCGAATCGAACGGCAGCGCGGCCCCACCAGCACGCATCCAGGGGCGTCGCGTCGCCGAGGCGAAAGCAGAAGAAACATCGCGCTCGCAGGACGACGACCTGATTATCGTCACCATAAACGTGACGTCCTTGGACACGGAGAAACTGTTGGTGGTGGCCCTGCTCAAAGCAGATATAGTAGTTCTGCAAGAGACTCGCGTTACAAAGGTGGAAAAAGCCTCTATGAGCTCTTTTCTCGCGGCGTACGGATGGAACGTACACTGGGGCGACGACGTGACGATGGTGGAAGGTAGAGACGGGAGGTGGCAAAGGAGACCGGGTGGAGTGGCAGTGATGACCCGGCAGCACCTCGCAGCACAGCGGGTAGCGGCGGTAGAAGAGTCTGAGAAGAGAGTGGTGGCATCGACTCGCGTTGTGCACGTCGCCGTAGCCCTGGGGGACGGCAGAACGGCACTACACATATTCTCGTTGTACGGGCAGAGTGGAAATAGCGTGCAGGTGCAAAGGGAAAGGGAACAGCTGGTATCAGAGGTGCTGGGCGTAGCGGCAGGTCTGGGACAGGTGCCGACTCTGGTAGTAGGAGACTACAACTGCACAACAGAGACCAGTTCAGTTCTAGCTGCAGCGTGCCGGTCGGGAAGGTGGGCAGATGCGGCAGCCGCTTACGCGGTAGGCCAAGGCGAAGAACCACCGTGCACATGTTGGGCGCCGAATACGACAGGAGGGAGCAGGATAGACTTGTGCCTCGCGAATGCATGTGCGGCACCTGCCATCAGCAAAGTCTTCACAGTAGAGAGGAAAGACAGCGAATTCTACACGCATGCACCGATGTACGTAACGATACGCCAGCAGGCATTCCGAGAGCGTCACAGGCGTGCAATACTCCCGGCCGCATTTCCTCGGGCGTACCCCAAGCTAAACCAGGAAGAAAAGAGTGGCTTAGAAGTGTTCGCCAGGGAAGCACAAGAGGCTCTAACGGGAGCGATGAGTTTGAAGGAGCTATCGCAACAAGCAGAGGGCTACCTTCTCATGTTGCACAGGCACGAGCTCGCATTGCCGTCAAGGGCGTACACAGGACGTGGGAACCAAGCTGTCAGCGACTCACGGCTTGCTAGTAAGTTCCAACACTCGTCAACAAGGGGTGCCTCCACCAAGCAAACACGTGCACGAGACGAGCTGTTGGGGCACCTGCGGACGTTGGTGCAAGCAGGCCGGGAGCGTCTGAGTGCTGGCATACCGTATCCGCTAACGAGGCGAGAAGAGAAGGCGAGAGATGCCGCACGAAAGAGAGTAGGACGAGGTTACATCCCGGAGGCAGTTGCCAACATCGTGATGACAGCCGATCTTTCCGAGCTACAAGCACTCCAGAGCGCCTTGCCGGACCTGGAGGGATCCCAAAAGGCAGCCAGAGGTACTTTATTGCAGGTGCTTATACAAAAAAAAAAAAAAAAGATTATTGGGAAAAAAAAAACGTACTTTATTGAAGAACATGCCGAGCGACGGGGAGGTACTGCTGATAGGAGACGACGAGCTGCATGAGGCGTTGGCGAAGGTGTTTTCACTATGCGGCGAGGTGGGGGAGGTTGGGAAGGTCATGGAGAGCATTGGAAAGGTGGCCGGAGTGTCGAAGGTGCGTAGCGCCGGTGGTTACTACAAAGGAAACGTGGTCAAGCTGCTGGAGATGGAGGACGGGTGCGACCTGGACCTGCTTGCAAGAGTGGCCGCTGAACATCGTTTCTCAATCAACCCCGCGGCATGGATCATCACGCCCCCTCCCGGCATCGAATTGGAGGCTTTTCAGAGACGAACCGCGCGAGAGGACCCGTTTTCGAACCCCCCCAAGGACATCATCGAGGCCATGGAGAAGGTAGGCATGCGGGCAGCGATTATGCGCCACTCGGCCACCGGGTATCGAGTATTCGCGGACAGGGAGTCAGAGGGGAAGATTGGCGCCTTCGCAGAGCGTTTGGACGCGGCAGGGATGGCGGTAAAGCGGGATGGGGTTTTCGTTAAATCGAAAGAGCAGGCGGCGAGGGACAAGGAGGCGTACAGAGAGAGGCTTAAGGGAGAATTCGGGGTGGTGGGACTCAGTAGGACGCTGGCAGACTACGAAGTCCAGTTAGCCCTGAACCACGCTGGGGTGACAAGCGGATTCGAACTGATTCCGGCGTACGGTCTAACGCGGGCAACGACGACCTTTGCGGTGAAAGGGCTGGAGGAGGAAGAGGAGGCCCTACTGCAGAGTCTGCAGATCAAGATTGGAGCCAGGGAGCTACGCTTCGGGGAACTGGGCGTTTTGGTGGAGGGAGAGACGGGCGCCCCGCGGACCCCCAGAACGTACGCCCGAGCAGCGAGTCGCGGAGAGACGAGCGCATCCGATGACGAGGCAGCGGACGAACGGTCGAAGAGCGGAAATGACCAGGAATGCAGGCCACAGGGAGTGCAGGTAACCGAAAAAGGGAAGGGAGGCGCGCCGAAAGGGCGAGGAGCCGGCAAGAAGGGAAAAGGGGAGAAGGAGAAGACAGGCGCAAAGGCAAGGGCGGAGAAAGAGGACGCAGTTGGAGCGAAGAGGGGTCTAGAACGAGAGGGCGAGATGTCGGTGTCGCCACCGGCAAAGAGCAAGCCTGGGGAGCGGGTTGGAGAAGGCGGCGGGGGGACGTCACCGCTTGAAAACCCGCGCCCCGGGGACGACCCGATGGGCTCCTATTAGCCACGGTCTATAAGACGGAAACAAACAACCCCAACAACGTCAGGTCAACCTTATCAGTCAATTCCTCCCTCGAAATATCACCCAGCCCATCAGTCAATCCCTCCCTGTCACAACAACCAACCGAAACAACCGGTCCCTTACGTCCACGGCCTCCTCTGATCATACCGTCCACTAACGTCCGCCTTTTTCTCCCTTCCGAAAGAAGCCTAGTCCTACTGTCGTGCAATGCCTCCTCGAAGATGTGTCTTGAGAGATTTTTCGCTCGCCTACCCGCCGGCGATATCCTGGCGGTGAACGAGATTGGTCGTGAGCCCACAAATTTCCGCGAATACGCGAAGCGTGCTGGATGGAGTGTCGTCGTAGTGGGTACGTGCCCCTACGCGAACGGGCGCCCCCTGGCCCGAACGGCGATACTGATAAAGAAGCAGGCATGTGTAAAGTATGCGTAGCATACCTATACTTAACATTGAACCGCCCAAAATCGTGGTTCAATGTTAAGTATAGGTAATTACCTATACTTAACATTGAACCGCAAAAATCGCGGTTCAATGTTAAGTATAGGTAATTACCTATACTTAACGCTGAACCCATACCTATACTTAACATTGAACCACAAAAATCACGGTTCAATGTTAAGTATAGGTAATTACCTATACTTAACGCTGAACCACCAAAAACCATGGTTCAGAGTTAAGTATAGGGAATGAAAACTTGGGTTGAAAATTTTGTGTCAAAAATTGTAGATTTGAATTTTTTTGGGTTGAATTTGTTGTCAAAAATTTGGGTTGAAAACTTGGGTTGAAATTTTTGGGTTAAAAATTGGGTTCAAAATTTTGGGTGTGTGTGTGTGTGTGTGTGTGTGAAAACTGGGGCAAACCCGCTCTGATCCACGCCTAGTGTCATGCGTGGGGACAAGGGTGACCAGTTTTCTGTCTAGGACCCTGTGAGGACCCTGACCCTGTACGGACCCCGTACGGACCCCGTACGGACCCCGTACGGACCCCGTACGGACCCCGTACGGACCCCGTACGGACCCCGTACGGACCCCGTACGGACCCCGTACGGACCCCGTACAGACCCCGTACGGACCCCGTACAGACCCCAGACCTGTGTTTTGCCAACTAGTATACCTGTCATCACTAAAACCAACCACTATTCATCTTGAAACCACCAGGAATACACTTGAGAAAAAGCAACAAAACAAACATGTTTGCCCTCTTTGGGTTGCTGATGTTCCTGGCCTGGCTGCCAGGTGGTGAAGCAGCTAATGGAAGGGGAATGAAAAGAAGGCATCCAGACCCAGCTGGTCCACCTCCTTTGCAACTCCCCCTGGCTGAAGGTGTTGCACTGTCAAGGGTCAAAAAAGAAGAAGAAGAAGACGATGAAGAAGAAGAAGACGATGAGCCTGTCCCTGTTGCAAAACACAGGCAGAGAGCAAAGCAACGCAAAGTAAGCTCTGTTGCCATGAAGAAGAAGGAGAAGACAGAAGCCTACAGCGGTGTGTTCCGGAAACGGGTTGAAGCAAAGCCGAAATTTGGAGTTCTGCAGCTCATCCGGCAGGGAGATGCTGCAATGGCAGAAAAACTGCAGGAGTACGGAATCATACCTGCTGTCACCTGCAAGTGTGGCAGGGAACTGACTAACATGGTTTGGAAAGGAGCAAACACCACCCGGCAGCTCAACTGGCCTGTCTTCTTTTGCAAGCACTGTCACCTATCGTTCTCAACAGCAGCTATTCTCAGCACAGCTCTTGGCATATCAGACAAAGGAGGCCCACTCAAGGTCACTCTTGGTGACTTTTTCTGCTTGGTACTTGGGTTTGTTTTTGTTGCCAAAAAAGCATTGACACACGCACTTTGTTCGTTTACTCGCCAGACCGTCTGTAAATGGGAAGCAGGATTCAAGTGCATTGTTGGTGGTGAGGTTGAGCAAATGGAAGCTGCAAACCTTCCTTTGGGAGGTCCTGGGGCAATAATTGAGATTGATGAGTTCTCAATTGGGGGTAGAGTGGTGAAGGACAAGACAGGAAAACCAGTTGGATATGAATACCTGCGTTTTGTGGGTATTGTTGTCAGGGGCACCCCCTACTTCTTAATTCGTGAGCTACCCCGGAAGGTGCAAAAACTTGTCAACCCTGATGACACTGTAGCAAGTCCATCAGGACACAAGGACTTTACCAACAAAAAAGGACACCCTGTTGCGCCACCACCACCCCCGATTTCAAAGGAGGAGTTCAAAGCCCTCCTTGATGAGGAGGTTTTGGAAATTGGAACCCCAGAAAACCCGTTGTGCATTGCTACAGACGGTGCTGCCACTTATCGTTCAATGCTTGATCCAGCATCGGCTTCGTTCTACTGGGGGGAACACAAGCACTGTGTGAACTATGCTTGGGTTAACCATGGGAAGGAAGAATGGTGCAAAGTTGTTGAAGATGATGACACCCCTCCTGTTGAAAACTGCCTTGCAGAGACATGTGTTGCAGAAATCCTTTCGAAGGTGTCTGAGCCTTCTGAACCTGGTTGCCCCACTGCTGCAGGGGGGAACTTCTCACCCATGTACCGGGACAAGAAGTGGATTACAGGTACCCAGAAGGCAGATGGTTTGTGGAAGCATCTTAAGACTACTCTTAAAACCAAAAACTGCAAGAACCGCAGCAAACCATCTGAGATTCTGATGAATCAGTGGAGGCTGATGAACACAGGTCTTGACCTAGTGCACCTTTTTCTCTGTGCTTTGGGGAAAAAGATTTCACAGATGGAACTGGTGGTCCAGGCTGAAGCTACTGAGGTAGAACAACAAGCTGTTGAGTTGCCACCACAGCCTGACACCTTGCTGCAGCTGCTGGCACAGCCCGGCATGTGTGACCAGATGCTATCCCAGCCTGGGGTGCGTGACATGTTGATGCAAAGACTTGCCCAGGAAAAGCCTGAGTCTGATGATGAAGGCAGCCAAGAGAGCCCAATTGTTGACCCACAACAAAATGTGGACAGCAGCCAGTACAATCCTTTTGTATTGCCTGCAACCCAAAGGGAGGAAGACAATGATGACCAGCCTAGTGTCCCAATCTTTGTTCAGCCACAAGGACAGCCACAGAACCAAGGAGCTGTGTACAACCCATTTTCTGGTCGCAGGAGGCTGCAGTTGAGAAGACCACAGTGATTCTTTATTTTTTTCCTTTTCTTCCTCCCCTGTTCATTCTGTTCAGAATGGGTGTTTCTTAGCACCATCCCTGATCTGCAGTAAAAAAATACCAAAAAAAAACACATTGAGACAAAAAAATACCAAAAAAAACAAAAAAAAACAGAAAAAGGGATCCTCTCCCCACCAAAAAAAATCAAAAAAAACCTTAAAAAGAGAGGGGTGGAGATTAGGGGGGCTGGCTATGCCGCAAGTCCTCGACACTCCACCTGAAAAAAAAAAACGCGCCACGTAGTCTACCACCCTCTTGAGGCTCTGGTGGTGAGGAAATGTCTACCATGCAGGGTCAAAACCTTGTGTCTTGTCATGCTACACAATCAATTACCTATACTTAACGCTGAACCATGGTTTTTGGTGGTTCAGTGTTAAGTATAGGTAATTACCTATACTTAACATTGAACCACCCAAAATCGCGGTTCAATGTTAAGTATAGGTATGGGTTCAGCGTTAAGTATAGGTAATTACCTATACTTAACATTGAACCGCCCAAAATCACGGTTCAATGTTAAGTATAGGTAATTACCTATACTTAACATTGAACCACGATTTTGGGCGGTTCAATGTTAAGTATAGGTATGCTACGCATACTTTACACATGCCAAGAAGCAATCCCTGATTACACTATCACAGTGCTATTCGGGGTACGGGGCGTGCAGCGCGGATCTGCAGGTGGCTGGCGAGACATTGCGAGTGGTAAGTGTATACGTTCCGTGCCACAAACGTGATGCCCTGACAGATCGACTTGGAGACTGGATAGCGTCGCGAGCTCGGGACTGTGTGACTGATGTTGCAGTTGTCGGGGATTTTAATCCGCGGACAACCCCCCAAGTAGAGATTCGAGTACGGAGGGAAAATCTGCAGGAGCTGGTTCGGTCGCAAACCACGTTCGCGAGGTCCAACGCCGCGTCATCCCTGGATAGGGCTTTTGTACCGAGAAGTTCGCGCTGGAGCTTGGACAGAATACGGTTCACCGGTGGAAGCGATCACGCCGTACTAATCCTCCGATTCGACAAATTCCTGAAGAAGCCTCCGGCCATGATCTACCCATCGAAGCGACAAGTCCTCGACCAGACGGCCTTTTCCGATTTGCTGAACACACTGGATGAAACGGGTGCAAGCCCCCCACCGCGACCCAGAAGCACGAAGGTGGCGAGGCTGCAGGACGCTCTCTACCGACGGATCCTTCTCCGAAGCGCGGCCGGCCCGGAGCAAAAGAAGTTGTTGAACGCCGAGATACGATCTGTACGGAAGAAGTTGGACGTGGTCGCGATGAAGCAGAGGCCGCCCAACCTGACGACTCCGTACCAGCCTCCGTTGCTGGAAAATCCCGACGCCTTTACAGCTTTCCTCCGAAACAAGTATAAATCCGACACGCCCAGTCCCCCGATAATCATACCCCCGGACACCGAAGCAGTCGCATTGACAACCGAAGACCTCAGGACGGCAATCGAAGCCATCCGGCCCACCGCGAGAACGGCAGATTTTTCACCGAAGTTTTTAAGAGTTATGTCTGAAGAAGCCGTACAATCAACAACGGATGAGCTGAATAGATGGGTTCGTGAAGGCGTCCCGGCGCGCCAGCGGTTGTCGTGGATTTTCTTGTTTTGGAAGGGAAAGGCGCTGCGAAGGTCGGAGCCGAGGGGGTATCGCCCGATCGCCATAATGCCCCTATTCGCAAAGCTTTTGCACTCGACGCTGTACCAGAAGATGAAGCCGCTCGTGCAATCGGTGGTCCTCAGGTACAAATTCCAGTTCGGGTGCGGCAGCCGGAGCGGGGCAGCACAGGTAGTGCTTTATGCGAAGGAATGGCTGGAATCGGGTTCAGGCACGGAGCCCGACGATGAACACCTGCTGCTGCTAGTCGACGTTCTCGCGGCATTTGACACGATACCGCATGAAAAGCTGGTTCGGACGGTCGAGAGGTTGCTTGGTCCCGAGTGGGCGAGGACGATAGCGAGGGTCATCGAGGATCAGGAAGTGTCGATTGTGCACTATGACGGTTTCACCCCGCCGGTTGGCATGAAACGCGGCGTTCTCCAGGGATCACCCCTCAGCGTGCTGCTGTACATCTTGTATACCTGCGAGCCTCCCCCCGAGGATGAAACACGGGCATACGTCGATGACCTGGTTGCACGTACGACGAGATCAAGACTCCAAGGAACGTACAGGGCCCTAAAGAAGTGGGCGACATCGAAAGACCTGGAGTTGGCTGAGGAAAAGACGGTTGTACTGGCGAGGTCTTCCTTCGCATGGAGCTCGGATCCCATCCGTGAAACCACCAACCGGGCAAGACTGCTGGGCGTGTGTATCCATGCGGGCGGACGACTGAGTGGGTGCGACAATGACGCCAAGTGCATGGAAAGGCTGGCGCGCCTCGTCGACTTCACAAACTCCCACGTGCACCGCTCCACAAGGCGAAAATGCGCCTTTTTCAGCAGCCACGTGCTCCCCATCGTATCGATGCACTGTCTTTCGTCTTGCTTCGACCCGCGGGCGCCGAAGCTCGTTGCAGCCCACGCGAGTCTCTTTCCCAAGCATCGCCACAGCAGGGGGATAAAGGATTTCGCGTGGTGCAAAGACGGCTTTGCCTGCCAAAATGTCGAGACATATGCGGCGCTACAACGAACGCGGGCGGTACTGGCTCATCGACCTGACGAGGCGAAAAGCGCACTGCCGGTCGAAGGATTCCGGCGAAGGCCGCCACACCCGACGGTCGAGGGAGAGGACGTTTTGGAACGGTTAGACGCGCTACTGGGGACGGATGAATTCTCGGAGCCGCGGGAAATGGTGGTGGCGACCGACGGGGGGTTCCTGGAAGACGAATCACGCGGGTCCGCCGGGGTGTCAATTGGCACGACGTCGTTCGGCTGCATGGTGAGGGGCACGGTGACATCGAGTACGGAGACCGAGTTGGCCGCCATCTACCTGTTAGCGACGACATTACGGCGGCGTGAAGTCGCACCCGACCGTGTCACGTGGTACAGCGACAGCGAGGCCGCAATCTTGCGTGTCCGCCGCGGAGAGCCCGGCGACCCCGTCGCCAACGCAGTAGGCGAGTACGCGCAGTGCCTTCGATGGAGTAAGGGGCACGCCGACAACGCCTTCATCAACCGGGCGGACGAGGCGGCGACCCAGGCACTCCGGGACAGAGGACCGGGTCTAAGCATGGAGTTGCTCCACCTTTTAAACGGGGTGAAGTCTGTGTGCTGTCTCGTGGCTGAGGAGTTCCCGATGCTGGAGAGCCCCATCCGTTTCGTGCGGCGCGTCTGGCGTCACCGCCGCACGAAGACGGCCATGAGGAGTATCCGAGAGCTGGCATCGGCAAAGACGACAAAGGGAAGCACCCTCGGCTCCCTCGAGACCATACCCGGGGCGGCAGACCTCCTGCAGTCCATCGTGCGGCGTGCGGTAATGCCTCGAGGCACAAAGGTCAACTGTATACGGTGCGCGGAGATGGCAACCGCCCAGCATGTACTGCTGGCAGACGACGCGACGCACAATGATGTGTCTGATATCATGGAAGCATACCCACAAGACCGACCACATCTGAGGCGACTCCTCGAAGACTTTGCGACAAGACGAAGGCCCACAATCCGCCACGTGGCCAGGCGCGTGAAAGCGCTATGTGACGACCCGCTCGCGGCTCGTTGGTCATCCCTCGTTTTGAGATATCTCGATTAGTGCATGCTTGATTTGACAGTGAAAAAGGCGACTAGCGGAAAGGAGAAAGACAGTAAGGAGAGTGGACATTGGGCGGCCGACAAAAAAAAAAAAAAAAAAAAAAAAACGCTAACCCAAACAACTTCCGCCGGCAGAGAAACCTTGCCTAAAGAAATCAACTGCCTTCGGGTAGGCTAGTCTGACACGAGTTGTCGTCGGGAAAAAAAAAAAAAAAAAATTTCTGGAAAAAAATTGGGTTTTTTGAATTTTAAAATTTTGGAACAAACTCTGCAGTAATTTTTGAAGATGTTGAGCAAAAATTTTTTTTTCCAACTTTTTTTTTTGGGGTCCATCGGCTCCGCGGGAGCGTTTTAAAAAGACACAAGGTTTGGACCCTGCATGTTACATCAATGTAATGGCCCAAATCTGACGGGAAACCACTGTTACATCAATGTAATGGCCCAAATTTGACCGAAAACCACTGTTACATCGATGTAATGGCCAGAATCTGACGGAAAACCGCTGTTACATCAATGTAATGGGCCGAATTTGACGGAAAACCACTGTTACATTGATGTAATGGGCAGAATTTGACGGAAAACCACTGTTACATCAATGTAATGGCCCAAATTTGACGGAAAACCACTGTTACATCAATGTAATGGGCCGAATTTGACCGAAAACCACTGTTACATCAATGTAATGGCCCGAATTTGACGCAAAGCCACTGTTACATCAATGTAATGGCCCAAATTTGACGGAAAACCACTGTTACATCAATGTAATGGCCCAAATTTGACGGAAAACCACTGTTACATCAGTGTAATGGGCAAATTTGACCGAAAACCACTGTTGCATCGATGTAATGGCCAAATCTGACGGAAAACCACTGTTACATTGATGTAATGGGCAGAATCTGACGGAAAACCGCTGTTACATCAATGTAATGGCCCAAATTTGACGGAAACCCACTGTTACATCAATGTAATGGGCCAAATTTGACCGAAAACCACTGTTGCAACTTGCATCAATGTAGTGGGCCAAATCGGCTAAAATGACCAAAATCCGGATTTTTCGAAAAGTGGCACGAAAACCGAAAAAAGTCTACTTGCGGGGTTCGAACCCGGGTCGTCAGAGCTTGGTACCCAAGGTACTACTGCATCAACCACAGGAGCTCTGGCAAAAAAAACTTTTTTTTTTCGGGGGGCGCGGGACACTGTACAAGCCATGTTGGTACAGCGGGGCTGCCGGTATCCGGTTGCTTCCGGAGCGAGAGCCCAAAAAAATGCTTCTTCAGCACACAGTGAACGCCAGTCTCACTGCTGGCCTGCTAGCAAGCAGGTCCGACCAGGTAAAAAAACCCGCGATGCAGTGACACTACCCCCTGCAACAGGGTGGACCGCTTCGTCCGGTCGCGCCCCGCCAGATGAAATGACTATTCTTGCCACCCCTTGGGCTACCTGAAAGCTCAATTGGTGGAAGAAGTCCTGGCAGGCGGCCGAAGCGGTCCGGTCTTCACGGAGGGCGCTTTTGCGGGCTATTTGCCGCAACTTTTTCCGTCAAATTCTGCCCATTACATCGATGTAACAGTGGTTTTCGGTCAGATTCTGCCCATTACATCGATGTAACAGTGGTTTTCCGTCAAATTCTGCCCATTACATCGATGTAACAGTGGTTTTCGGTCAAATTTGGGCCATTTTGATTCTGCCCATTACATCGATGTAACAGTGGTTTTCCGTCAAATTTGGGCCATGACATTGATGTAACAGTGGTTTTCGGTCAAATCCTGCCCATTACATTGATGTAACAAAGGTTTTCTGTGAAATTCGGCCCATTACATCAAATTCGACGAGGGGTGATACTGACTTGTTGGTTGTTCGGGACTCGTTGACAGAGGAGTCCGGGTGGGGATGGACAACAACCATGTGCCGGCACCGACTACTCCCCTTCAGAGTCTTACAGCTGGGTTCCGAATGCCTGGGATCGGAATGGGGCTTACATTTAGGCGGCTAAGCATAGCAGACTGAACTGAACTGTACGCTCTTGTGCCCGCCGTGCGCTGTAACCCAAAAAAGACGAGTGCACGTTGCGTTCCAGCGGTTTGCCTGCCACGTTGCAGATCTTTTTCAACGAAGTTTTGCTCGCCCTCAGCTCCGATGAAGAGATCGGTTCAAAATAGACTCGGGGACCCATACGTATGTGTGTGGGTTTTGTGTTCGGTTTCGTTCTTTATTTATAGATCATACATCTAAGTATGGCAGCTTGTTGGCGAATTCAGCCCCATTGGTCCCCACTACAGGCTTTCACAAAAAAACTACGCACTTAAATTGCAACGGGAGAATATTTGAGAATGGGGAACACCTGGATGATCCTCGTGTTCGTGTTGCTGACACTGTGGTGTCTTGCTGCAGCAACACCGACGGCGCAATCAAGCGCAGACACTGCTGAAGCAGGGGGGGGCAGTGTGCGCAGCCCGATGTCGCAGCTGAGGGAGACCGGCCCACCGCCGCTGCCGTCCAGCCGCCGGGCGAGTACAAACCAGAACAGAGGCAAGGAAAGGTCTCGGTCTCGGAATCGGCTTGCTGACACTGAGCAGGTTCTGCCAAACCCGGAGCCGAAGCCAGGCAGCCAGCGCCGTGCACCCTGCGCCAAATGCCTGAACCCGCTCGAACTCGTCACGAAGTACTTCACGACGTTGACGAAAGAGAATCGTCGCACAGCAGCATGGGAATGTGACGAGTGTCAGCGGGATTTCCGACGAGGCGAAGACCGGTATCACTGCATGAGTCCGGGGTGCGACTACGACTGCTGCAGCCCGTGTCACGTGCAGCTCCTGGATGTACGGAAGGTTGCGAACAGCCTTGAAGCCGACATGGGGGCGAGTGGTAGAGGCTACCCGGAGACCCGTGTCCCAATTTGTGCATCCACACCGACTGCACCTGCATCCGCAGCTGCACCTGCATCCGCAGCTGCACCTGCATCCGCGCCGCCGGCGCCATGTGCGTATTGCAACCCTGGTGTTTCAACACACCCACTCAGCCCTCTCAGCACAGGGCCACTCTGCACAGAATGCGCCGGTCCCGCGCCCGACTTCGAGAGCAAGTTTTGTGCGCGCGTTCCAGTTGCGTTGGAAGGGCACTGGACTGCAGTGAAGAAAGCTACGCCCGTGATAGCGCAGGTAAGTGCTAAAGCAGCTACGGCCTACCTTGAAGACGTGTTCGGACACACGGAGGGTGTCACTGCCGGGCTAGTGTGGCCGATCCAGCGCATTCTCTTCGAGTTTGGAGATCGTCCGCCCCGCCGGAGGCCCCTGTTTAAGGCCACGTCGTTCTTGTTGCTCTTGTCTGGAGTGAGTCACGCGGTGGACGAGCAGATCCGGGCTCACGCACGCGCATTCGCGCCGACGACAATTGCCTCCGCACCGACCGCGCCGATAGCACCTGTCTCCGCGCCTGGAGCACCTGCGTCCGCACCGACCGCGCCGACTGCACCTGCCTCCGTGCCGATAGCACCTGTCTCCGCGCCTGGAGCACCTGCGTCCGCACCGACCGCGCCGACCGCACCTGCCTCCGTGCCGATAGCACCTGTCTCCGCGCCTGGAGCACCTGCGTCCGCACCGACCGCACCGACCGCGCCGACCGCACCTGCCTCCGTGCCGATAGCACCTGTCTCCGTGCCTGGAGCACCTGCGTCCGCGCCGACCGCACCTGCTTCCGCACCGACCGCGCCGACTGCACCTGCCTCCGTGCCGATAGCACCTGTCTCCGCGCCTGGAGCACCTGCGTCCGCACCGACCGCGCCGACCGCACCTGCCTCCGTGCCGATAGCACCTGTCTCCGTGCCTGGAGCACCTGCGTCCGCGCCGACCGCACCTGCTTCCGCACCGACCGCGCCGACTGCACCTGCCTCCGTGCCGATAGCACCTGTCTCCGCGCCTGGAGCACCTGCGTCCGCACCGACCGCGCCGACCGCACCTGCCTCCGTGCCGATAGCACCTGTCTCCGCGCCTGGAGCACCTGCGTCCGCACCGACCGCACCGACCGTGCCGACCGCACCTGCCTCCGTGCCGATAGCACCTGTCTCCGTGCCTGGAGCACCTGCGTCCGCGCCGACCGCACCTGCTTCCGCACCGACCGCGCCGACTGCACCTGCCTCCGTGCCGATAGCACCTGTCTCCGCGCCTGGAGCACCTGCGTCCGCACCGACCGCGCCGACCGCACCTGCCTCCGTGCCGATAGCACCTGTCTCCGCGCCTGGAGCACCTGCGTCCGCACCGACCGCACCGACCGTGCCGACCGCACCTGCCTCCGTGCCGATAGCACCTGTCTCCGTGCCTGGAGCACCTGCGTCCGCGCCGACCGCACCTGCTTCCGCACCGACCGCGCCGACTGCACCTGCCTCCGTGCTCACACGTTGCTGCATCCGCCTTCTCAGCAGCAGCCCCAAGCAATGCCATCGACGCAGAGTGACGTCGAAAACGACGCGGAAAGTCTTGCTCCCACGCAGGCCAGCGCCAAATCCGAGGACGAGGACGATGACAGCGACGCGAAAGAAGAGGACACCCACGTGCCAAGAACGGGTGAGGGGCACTACTTGTGTTTCCACCAACTCCGCCGAAGGACTCACATCGAAATCCCGACCGATTTCTTCAGGCCTTCTCTCCGCGGAAAAGAGCACAAGTGGCGCTGTCCGACCGCCAGCTGCGGAAAATTGTGCCTCAGCGAGGCTGACGTTCGAAGGCACTACCGCCTCCTCCATACGAATCTGGCCCCCACGAAAACGACGACGAATGGAAAGCGGAAAGGTCTGCTGTGGCATGCTCATGTCAACGTTGCCAAGACGCAGCCGGACTCCGACAAGGGCAGGGAGGCGCGACTCCGTCTCTGGAATAAGACGGTGCTGCGCGAAGTGGCGAGGAAGGCGAGTGTGGAACTCCCCGCCAACTTTGTAGCGACTGATAAGGGTCTGATAGTGAGCACCCTTCTCGCGGCATGGGACAGAATTTCGGGATTGGTGCAGGAGCTGGAAGCACAACCTCGGGCCAAATTCCGTGTCCCCAAGAACGATCTGGACACCCAGAGTCAGGGCCAGACTCAGGACGACATTCCGAGTCAGAGTCAGACGCAGGACCAGACCCACGGCCAGGACGACATTCCGAGTCAGAGTCAGACGCAGGACCAGATATTATAACTATGACATAGGTTAGCTTAGTGAGTTAGTCCTGCTTTCGTCTCCAACAAAGAAGTTTGCTCCGAGGAGAAGACGCGCCGGGTTGAAGGTACCACGCCGGGTTTGCGGTGCTGCTGATTGGCTGCACTTTTTGCAATTTGGCACACCAACTCACGCTGAGTCTACGGCAGAGAGGGGATGCCCACGAACGAGATCGATAAAGGCACTGGTGGGATAGAGAGATCTATCAGTGCCTCAGTGTTAGCATTCCAAATCATTGAGTGTGAAACAGTTCGCTTTCAAACCCCCGAAACTTATCCAGATTCCGGACCGCCCGCACTTGGCTTTACCGGCGCACGTTGATTACGTACAGATTTTCCCTCCCCAGCCAGCACAGAGTATCCTGATGGGTGTTAGGTATGCCTACTACAATAGCGAAGTTCCAGGTCCAAAGGCCGTGTGGGCCTTCGTCGCCGGGAAGGAGACCGAAGGGTCACTCGATGACTTGTTCCTTCGTTCTGAAGCAAAGTTCTGGTAGAGTCATACCGTAGACTGACTCAAATTACCCAAGGTAACCCAAAAACCGCGCGTTCGGGCACATCAGTCCCCGAAAACGAACAACCCCCGAGTGCGTGCGCTCGGCTAAAGGTCGGCGCGGGGCGAGACTGGAGTTAAAGTTCGGGAAATAAAGTTCGAGCGCAGCTAAGTTTGGGTGATGCAAAATTCTGGTGAACCAAAAGTTCGGGCGAAGCAAAGCTCGGGCGCAGCTGAGTTCGGGCGAAGCAAAGTTCGGGTGAAGCAAAGTTCGAGTGAAGCACGGCTGAGTTCGGGCGAAGAAAAGTTCGGGCGAAGCCAAGTTCCACGGAATCCAGTGAACCAAAGTTCGGGCAGCTGAGTCCGGGCGAAGCTAAGTTCCGGTGAAGTGTGGTGTGGTAGGGTGAAGCAAAGCAAAGTTCGGGCGAAGTGTGGTAGCAACTTTAGCCTGTGACGGCAAGTTCGGCGCCAGTACCCGCCCCCCCCGACTCCGTTTCCCGTGGTGACCCAAATACCGCGAGATACGGAGAAACTTCGCGCACATTGGACCGGAAACGCAACAAACCTCGAAAACAATCGACCTGAAAAGTGTCAGTCGGGGTCCGAACCCCGGGCCCACCGGCCTGAAGACGCTCGGTGTCACCCGCATACCTTTTGGAATCGGTCAATTCAATTTCAATTTCAATCATTTGGAAACCGCACCCAGGTTAGGCTTGCTAAGGTTCCTTGTGCCTCCTCTTCATCCTTGGGGCGTTTGTTTGTTTTCTGTCATCGGTTATCGGTACGGTGGTTACCTGTCTCGGGCACGAAAACCGACAAATCGGAAAAATTCGACTTGGGGGGTTCGAACTCGGGTCGTCGGAGCTTGGTACCCAAGGTACTACCGCATCAACCACAGGAGCTCTGGCAGAAAAAAAAAAAATCCTTTCATTCTTGGCCGACTGTTCAAAAAAATTAACTTTCTGTCTTTTTCAGTTTTTGCGCCTTTGCTGTAACAGTGGTTTTCTGTGAAATTCGGCCCATTACATTGATGTAATAGTGGTTTTCCGCCAAATTTGGGCCATTACATTGATGTAAACAGTGGTTTTCGGTCAAATTTGGCCCATTACATTGATGTAACAGTGGTTTTCCGTCAAATTTGGGCCATTACATTGATGTAACAGCGGTTTTCCGTCAGATTCTGCCCATTACATCAATGTAACAGTGGTTTTCCGTCAGATTTGGGCCATTACATTGATGTAACAGTGGTTTTCCGTCAAATTCTGCCCATTACATCGATGTAACAGTGGTTTTCCGTCAAATTTGGGCCATTACATTGATGTAACAGTGGTTTTCCGTCAAATTCTGCCCATTACATCGATGTAACAGTGGTTTTCCGTCAAATTTGGCCCATTACATTGATGTAACAGTGGTTTTCCGTCAAATTCTGCCCATTACATTGATGTAACAGTGGTTTTCGGTCAAATTTGGGCCATTACATTGATGTAACAGTGGTTTTCTGTGAAATCCGGCCCATTACAGTGATGTAACAGTGGTTTTCCGCCAGATTTGGCCCATTACATTGATGTAACAGCGGTTTTCGGTCAGATTTGGGCCATTACATTGATGCAACAGTGGGTTTCCGTCGGAAAATCTTCATGCAGTTTTGGGGAAAAAATATTCCCACCAGAGGGGGGGGGGGGGACCCACCCACCAAAATTTTGGCGAAAGTAGTGGGCAGTTGGCCCGCCCGGGTAATAATCCGCTGTCCCCTAGTGAAGAAAAAAAGTTTTTTTTTCACTAGGGGAGCCACAATTAACATTTTGGTAGACATTTTCCACCAAATTTCCGAAAATAGGGGGGGGGGGGTAAAAATGTCACCTGTGGGAATTGACCCAAAAAAAAGTCCTTCGTGGGGTTCGAACCGCGGACCCTTGTGTCGACCCCTGTTTTTCCACCCAAAAATTCACGTTTGGATTTCGTTCCAACGACAACGAACGACAACCTGATGTTTAGGCTACACACAACCTGATGATCTCCCACAAGGCTGTTATGTGCTCAGCAACGTGCTGGAACACCATTTCATAGTCCACATGGCACAAGAACGTCCAGGGGTGTGCGAGAATCACGCTCACGAAGTATGAAATTGCGTAATCTTCGAAAATCCGTCTGAAGACTATGCGGTGATGCATTTCTTTTTTTCCTGCCGACACGCAGCAGTGTAGCTGAGTCGCAAGGTTGGCGATTCCGGAGCCACTGACCCGGGTTCAAACCCGGACGATCAGAGTTTTTTTCATTTTTCGTCAGCAGCACCAGACGGAATTTTGTTGACGGTGAGCTTCAATCCCAGCTGGACGTTTTTCCATTTTAGTCAGGTGGATGCACAAGCGTGTTCTGGCCGAGATCACGCGTGTGTACCTGTCAAAATGACAGGACTTTGACGTCTCCGTCCAAATTGTGGCTGCAAACGCGTGTTCTTGCCGAGAACACGCTTGTGCCGCCGGGTGCGAACTGGTTGCACAAGCGTATTCTGCAATTTTGTTGGATGCAATTTGGTGCCATAGACGCGGGTTCAATCCCGGCAGCTGGACGTTTTTCCATTTTAGTCGGGTGGATGCACAAGCGTGTTCTGGCCGAGATCACGCGTGTGCACCTCTCAAAGTGACAGAACTTTGACGTCTCCGTCCAAATTGTGGCTGAACACGCGTGGTGTTGCCGAGAACACGCTTGTGCCGCCGGGTGCGAACTGGTTGCACAAGCGTATTCTGCAATCTTGTTGGATGCAATCTGGTGCCGTAGACGCGGGTTCAATCCCGGCAGCTGGACGGTTTTTCCATTTTAGTCAGGTGGATGCACAAGCGTGTTCTGGCCGAGATCACACGTGTGCACCTCTCAAAGTGACAGAACTTTGACGTCTCCGTCCAAATTGTGGCTGCACACGCGTGGTGTTGCCGAGGACACGCTTGTGCCATCGGGTGCGAACTGGTTGCACAAGCGTATTCTGCAATCTTGTTGGATGCAATTTGGTGCCATAGACGCGGGTTCAATCCCGGCAGCTGGACGTTTTTTCCATACTTGTAAATACGGGCTAATTCCCATTCTCGAACACAATTTAACTTTTTGCCCATTCTCGAACACTCGCTAACTTTTTGCCCATTCTCGAACACTTTTTAACTTTTTGCCCATTCTCGAACAGTCGCCTAACTTTTTGCCCATTCTCGAACATTGAAAATTGCCCAGGGTGGGATTCGAACTCACCACCCATACATCCAAAAAATCCCAGCCATTTTTGGGTTCGCCATTTCCGATTCCGATTTCCGTCGGATCCGTTCCTCGAACAAGGTGCCAGCATTGTGGTTGGCTGCTGCGTCCCGGCTCGGTATCCTGGCTGCGCACTGGGTCACTGACACCGCAGATTACGGGTAAACGGTTTTCTACAGGTATTGTGCACACAGATTCGTGCATAATTCAGGTATGCGCGAGTGACCAGCCCGTTCTACTTGTAGCGCTTCCAAATTCTGTGCCGAAACCTCTTCAGAATCAGAGCCACTGTTTTACCACGAGTAGTAACCAGCGACGGGCGCGACGTCACGAATGACTCCAGAGGAGGAGCGGGCCAATCAAGATTTGAGTGATGCTACTCTTACAGTAGAAGCTGCAAAGAAAAAGTGCCAGTCGTCTGAAAATAATCAGGAGCTGGCGGCTGGTGACTGGATCTTGTCCTCCCTGCCGCAGGCTGGCAGGCTGAGAGAGAGACTGGAATTGCCGGCGAGCCGCCAGGGCGCATGGCAGGAGCCATTTCTCCTGCCATCATGCAGCCATGTGCCAAGTGTAACCGCTGCCACTTCAACTCTGAAAAAAAGTTGACCAAAAAAGTTGGACCCCGAATTTTTGACCAAAAAATTTGACCCAAATACTTTCGGTCACACTTTTTGAATCACTTTGCTGCAAAGTTTGCAAGCTGCTTCTCCTGGTGTAGGTCAGTGAACTAAGGTCACTCAATGGCCGCCGCACAATTTGCAAGCAAGACGAGCAAACTCAGTGAAGTCTGTGCCGGGTTTTTAAACGGGGTAGCTCGCACACCACCGTCACGTGTAGAAGAGCTTGAAGCAACCAAGAACCCGAGTGTAGATGCCGAAGAGGCTGCGGCCTGAAGTTAGCAAGGGTACCGTCTTCGAATCAGTGAACTCAGCTGTTCTCGCGGTAAAACTTGAGGCAAATGTCTCGGGGAAGTGACATTTTCATCACAAAAACTGGAATGTTCGAGAATGGGCAAAAAGTTAAATAGTGTTCGAGAATGGGCACAAAGTTACCGAGAATGGGCAAAAAGTTAAAAAGTGTTCGAGAATGGGCAAAAAGTTAGCGAGTGTTCGAGAATGGGCAAAAAGTTAAATAGTGTTCGAGAATGGGCACAAACATAAGGAAGTGTACTATAATGGGAATTGTCCCTTGTAAATACAACCCCACTCTTTCTAACCTGCACCTGCTTGAGATGGCGGAGTGATGGATTCCGGATTTAGATTTGATTACAAAAACTCACGTTTCGGCCGCGATGCGGCTCATGTGCCATGATTTGGCCAATTAGGTATGTCACAATTTGGCGGTCGTGTTGCGAACTGCGTACCGGTGTGTGGTTATGGGTCAAGTTGCAATTTTCACGCACGTTCAATGGCAACCTTGGCTGGATCTACGAGACTGTTTTGCCGTGCGGCCAACTGGTGCGCCTGCCGCGGTATACTACAGGCTAAACCTAAGACTCGGGCCCGTCGGGGTGGCCTCCTACCTACGTGTAGCAGTGTGGGGGCCGCACCGACCACGTTGCAGTAGAGATGATCTGCTTTCACTAAGAAGGAGGAATGATGACACAGCGTCAGTCGGGAACATGTTTGACAGTGAGTGACAGACTCACACTGTCACAGAGACATCGAAAATCGGAAAGAGGTGTCGCAGACGAGCAAGAGTCGAGACGGGAGCATGGAGTGATGATGGACGGTGGTTGCTATCGTGAACTTTGGGAACTTGGGGCTGTGCCAATCAACCTTTCCCACTCTTGCTCTTGAAGAAGCCGTTGTTCTTGTTGGCTTCTCACTTGGGCGTCCCACTGCTGCAAGAACTGAGGTTGATACTCCCCACATACAAAATCGTAATGGGCATTTTGTTCGTGGTAGTAGTACACGAGCATGACCGAGTTCTCGTTCGGCTCTTCTCCCACAGGCATCACAAACTGAGAGACACCGCTCAAGACGAACAAAACCAGTGACGATAGGCTGGGATGCATCTTGGTGGCAAGAGTCAGAGACACAATGTCACCCCAGTCATGCGTGGCCATGCCGTTCATCCAAGCCTGGGGGTCCCTTGCTTGCACAAGCTCTCTCAGCAGGGTCGGATTCGCTGCCGCAAATGCCACAACAGAGCTGCGAACGGCAGCGGCTTGAGCTCCAAGGACCAGCCCGAGAGCGTGGAACTGACAGTTTCCGTCTCCCGGAACTGTGACGAGGCTAAGCCCCATGTCCTCAAGCTTGTTCTTCGCAATCAAAGCCAGGTCGCGCTGCATGGGTTGTGGAGCGGACTTCTTTGCGCTTGAAGGGACCTCTTTCCCGGGTGGATGTGTGGCTGATCTGCCTTTTCGAGGAGGGGATTTCAGCGGGGATCTCGGAGCCTTCTTCCCTAGACCCTTCTTCGCCTTCAGCGTTTTTTCCGCCTTTTTTATTTCTTTTTCCAACTTCGACCCAGGCTTAGACTCCAGTTCCACCAACGCGCTCTCGACACTCTTGAAATGCCGACACAGTGTTTTAACCATGTCCGCCTTGTTACCCTGCAGCCGAACCCTTGCGGATTCGGCCACCTGCTGCAGTTGCTTGCGTGTCAGGAGAGTCAAACGGGTGGTGGGTGTAACGCCCGTTTCAGCATCGGCGGGGTGAGGGTCTCGGGGTGCCCCCTTCGCAGTCGGGTGAAAAAGCCGCCAGTGATTTTTTTCGTCACCGGGGCTTGTGCAAAGAAGGCCGCAATAGTTGCACCTCGACGTTGCTTTCTTCGAGGCTGGCCGGAAGGAATCCGGAAGGAAGTGAACTCCTCGCCTATCCATCAGCTCAGCGAGGGTCTCGTACTTCGTGCCCTCTTCCTCTTTGGCAAGTTCTTCGCCGGCCTCTTGGTCACCTGCCAACTGTGTGAGGACAGCTTGGGAGAGACCAAGCTCGTTGTCTTCCTCTTCTTCTTTTTCTTTTACTTCGCTCTTGTCATCTTCTTCTGTTCCCGGAGCCGGATGCTGTTGTGTGCGGACCGGTGTTCCGACCGGGGTGGGTGTAAAAAAATGAGCACCGCACTCTTTTAACGATGCCAAAGCGTTGAACAAGCCTTCAGCACGAACCTTCGGCAACTTCGTGCAATGTGCGCACTTCAAGCTGGTGCAGCGCTTGAATGCACACAGGTTGTTCCGGCGGTCCAGGTGCGTGCGCATCTCCTGAAACTCCCCCAGAACGGTGAGCAGTGCCGGATTGCCGTTCGTGGCCTTCCTTGACCCGTGGGCAACTGCCTTGATGGAGTCCCACGTGTCGTCCGAACCGTTTTGCAACGACACGGGATGCGCAGTAATGGGGTACTGGTCCCGTGTTCCGGAAAGCGCCTGTGCCATCGCGCTGAGTGCGCTGTTGTGCATGGCGTGGTTCTCCTCATCCTTTCGAGGCGGCGGATCGTGCCCGAAGGTGCGACCGGCAAGGGAAAACGACAGGCATGCCATCGCGCGCTCGACGGGATTGCTGGCGCTGTCGTAGGGAGCGTACGAACAAGCAAGAAGCATGTCGAGTTTCAGCTTCTTCATCGCCCGCCACAAGCAGAGCTCTACTGTTATGGAGCTCGGGTTGTAGTCGGTGGCGTTGTCCGAGATGACGAACAACACCGGTTTTTGCCCCGCTGCTGGCAACGCTTCATACGTGTCCACCAGGTGTTGGACATTCGTATGCGCATTGTTCTGCACGAACATGCACGCGCGGAGGTATACCGTCAAACTCCCGGTCCGAGGATAACCATATCGTTCACGGTTATCGCGACCGCGAACCAAACCCTTCCTCTTCTCCCTTTCGAGATCGAGGTGGAGAAGCACGACCGGCTTCACATGCGACTTCACCGCGAACTGGTGGTCGGACACCGTGTGCGGAGCCAGCATGTACTTCTTTGGCTGTACAAACTTGCTCACGGCTAGCGCACCAACCGGCACAACCGCTTTCGCGTCGCACGAAAAGGCCGCGACTTCTTCCGCGAACTTCACGGCTGCCTCCATCACGAGCCGGACTTGAGCGCGCGAGTGATGCTGCGCCGGGTGCTCTTCGTGGGACGTGTCCTGGTAGGACGTCATGCGCACTCGGAACAAACTCGAGTAGCTGCGTGACGACAGGTGGCCAGCATGCGGGGCCACAAACAGGCGCCGAACGGTCGATTCGCTGACCTTCAGGTTGCACTCTGCAAGGCGCTTCAGCATCTGCCTCACCGTCACCCCCACTGTGGCAACATCCTCCCGGCGACGCACATGCGCCTGCTGTGCGTCTGCATCCAGTAGCTCCTGGATGATGCGCAGGACGTCACTCGATACGACCGTTGGCCGGCCTTGTGGCTTTTTCCGCACACTTGCATCAACCAGAGCAGATACCTGGTCTTCGCCGACGTCCTCAGCCAGCACCTCTTCTTCGGGGCTTGAGTTGTGACAAACGTCAAGCTGCTCCACGTCGTTCAACCAGACCCCCTCCGGACGCTTCACAACAATCACGGGAGCGATTGCAGCGAGCACCGATGCGAGCACCTCCTGTTCAACCCGTCCGAGTTTCGGGTGAGCAAGTCGGACTTGGAGCGATCCGGCTAGGCGGACGCTGTCCAGCAGAGACACCACCTCGTCATTCCGGAGCGGGTTGAACAGCCGCACCTTTTCCCCCACCGACGCTCGAACCCTCTGCATCGAAAGCGGCCACGTGCTTCCCGAAATTCGGCGGAGATTGCCGGACACGCGCACCTCGTTTTCTTCGGCCTCAGCGCCCTCCTTCTTTGCAGCTGCCGCACGACTCTTGTTCTTGGACGCCCGTGTCCTCACCTTCTGCTTCAAAGAGTCGGCCTGTGCACTCAACGCAAGAAGAAAAACCTGCGCCCTGTCCATCCAGTCCAGAGACTCCAACGGGTCCAACGCGCTGTTGTACGAGGCCGTGAAGTCACGCACGTCCTCGTGCAACTTCTTCCACGTGAGGTTGGTGGGGGCCTTTTCGTGGTTCTTCGCGGTGATCCTCCAGTTAGCCACTACGTCGTCCAGACTCACAAGCGAATCTGCCAAAACGACGGAAGCTGCGGCCAGGGCCGTTTCTTCTGCACGCACGGGGGACTCCAGTCGCTCCAACAGACCAGCGTGTTGCCCCCACAACCGTGTCACCCCATTTTCCGGTTCTGGTCCCCGGGGTGGCGCCGTCGGGTTCTCCTCATGCGGTGGCGCTGCTGGTTCCCCGTCGTGCGCCTTACATGCGGCTTCCGCAGCAGCTGGCCGATCATCACGGGCGACACAGAAGCGCAGGATCCCGGAGCCGGTTCTTCTCGCGACCCACTCCCTGTAGAGAGTGTACTTCTCCTGGAGCGTCTGCGCGCCGTTCCACTCCTTACTCGCGAACGC
>JAPJBO010001869.1:0-27074 GCA_030068145.1 Diplonema papillatum
CCCCTCCACTCTTTCTGTCTACCTTTCCTCCCTATTCTTCCCTTCATCCATTCCCTACGCTTCCTTCCTGTTGACGCTAGCATCTGGACTTCTTGGATTGCCTATCGTCAAGGGTGCTGTAGTCATGCAACCGAGCTGACTCGCTCGTGACGTCATTATATATATCGTTCGCGCATTAAGAAATACTCAGTCAGACACTTACACGTGTTCCTGTCTTCCCTGTCTCGTGCTGTGGCTTGGAAGGGTCCTCAAATTGCTAATATCTCATGTCGCGAGGCTTGTAGTAGTTTTTTTTTTGTGCAACGAGGGTTCGAAGTTCGGTCAGGTTCGGAAAACTATTTGTTTTCCGTTCTCGTATGTCCTCGTGCAGCAGGGCAGGGGTTCCTTCCCTGCATCCTGTGACCCTGCGCCAACTCGGCGTTGTGGGCTATTGTCTGCGGACAGGCAAGTCGCATCCAATTCACGCAGCTCGATCACTCGTTTGCTCTTTCTCTCCCGTTCTTCGTCCCCTGAACTCCTTATCTGTACCCACCACAGCTGTCCAACCTCTCTTTCCTGCGTTCGACGACGAAGTTTTACGTAGCGTGTTGAAATGTGGGTAACGTGTTCAAATGTGGGCCAAGCACTCCACACTACAAACAATGAGCCTGATGTAAAAAAAGAGGCACCCAGCAGCAGAAACAGAAACTTCTACTGTCGACCGGAGACATGAAAACACCGGTTCCTCAAAAAATGAAAACAGTCTAGAAAATGTGATCTTGATGTCAGTTATGTCACAACCTTAGCCAAAGGGAACCCGATATCTAGCTTCTATGATTAACCTGAGGCTCTAAAGTACCGAACCCTTAAAAGGTTCAAAAGGTTCGCAAGTCTTATGCAGAAACACGCTATTTTCAGGTGGCGTCGCCGCTTCCAACAACTAACGCAAAGCTGTATAGCGGAGTTGAGCAAGATGCCGCTTCTCGCGGCACATTCCATCCACGAAAACTTGCAGATGTCGCTGACCATATTTCAACCAGGTTAAGTAGCGGGGTGGTTGGCGAATCAACAGACACCTTGGGGGCTGGGCTGGGTTTATCCTGCCCAGTGCAGTATGGTTGAGTCGTGCAGCTCTGTGACTATCGACGAGCTCCAGCGCGAAAATGAAATTCTGAAGAAGGAACTCCGCTTGTTAGAAGGCCTGAATAACCGAGATGAGTTAAAACGACTGCAAGAGGAAGTGGACCGCCTGCGTCAGCGTTCGTTTTGGTATAGTCCCGTGTTTTTTTTGTTAACAATGCATTGTTGGTGCTAAGAAATTTAGTTGGCAGCGTACTGCGTTAAACTTACCAAAGCAGGTGAGTTCCGCTAGTGCGCACAAACAGCTGGGGCCGGGAAAAACCTGCTACGGGAGGCGTTCTCTCGCAGAGGGTGTCTGGTTGGTGCGCTCTGCATCCCAGTTGACGACAAATGAAGGAACGGCTGCGGGTCTGAGCCCTTAACTCGCCATTGCTGCGCAATATTGCAGTGCATAAGCAGGATCCAAACTACCTCGGGGGGGACTGCTAAGTTCGAGCATCTTGTTTTTCGCCAATTGAATACCTTTCAATAAATGTGAAGTACACGCGGCGAGCAATTGTGGGTCGCTTTTCCGAGGCGATGACAGCACCCACAACTCGGGGGCAACTGCATCAAGAACTGCTGCACAAGGGTCATGCACTCTTTGTACTCTTCCCAACAGCAAGTGAGTTTCAGTGCCCTTGGCTTCGCGAGTCCCTATGCACAGGGTTGCTGCCCGTGAGGACAATGAGGCTTCTCATGAGTCTCACGTAGCTACGGATGAGCATGCTCCTGGTGTGCACCACAGGCAGCAAACTTCTGTCGGACAGCAATAGCAATCAACAAAAATACAGCCATCCTGACGCGGAGAAAGATGAAAAACTGGAGCATCTCTTCAAAGTGATGCAAGCAGAGATTCTCGATCTGCGGTCGCGATGCCACGGGTACCACCGGGCTTTCGAGGAAGCGCAGAAGAAGCTGAACGCGCTCCGCATTTTGTTCACGCAGAAGATCCTCCCCAAGATGCAAAACCGGGATGCAAACAACCCGGACTGCCTCTCGACTCCTGTCAAATCTGCACTGTCGGTTGGCTCAAGCAGAGCACCCGGAAGCCTTTACAAAGCCAGCAGTCAGCGCGCTTTTACAAAGCCAGCAGTCAGCGCGCTTTTAATCTCAACTCCTCCACATCTGCCTCCAGCGGTGCTCACTCTGCAAAGTATCGGAAGCCTCTCTACCCCGGACATGCCGCATCACACCAGGCACCTGCGGGCAAGAAGAGAACTTGAACTTGTACTGTGGCTCCTGGCCCCCTTCGGGCATGCCTCGTCCTGTTGGTGTCTTCGATACACCTCTTCGCATGCACATTGGTTCGTTGCACAGCCAACTGAAAGACAGGTCCGGAATGAGTTGCAAGACTGGTACGCAACACGTCGTACAAGGCGCATACAGCCGTGCCAGTGTCTCCATCTCTGTCGTTCTCAGCCATACATTGCCTCGTGTGACGTCAAGCGAGAAGCAGTGGCTCGTAGCAAACGCAAACGGTGCAGTTTCGTGTCACACGAGAAAATAATCGGCTGTCACCGGCGTCATTAGGGAGATTTTTGAATAGCTCACAATAGGGCGGTTGACAACTTGTTCCTCCGCCGTTTATAGTTGTTGTAGTCTTCTCTTGTTTTGTCCTCAGTCTTTCCTAAAGTAAGTCGAAGTTTTACGTATGCGTCGTTCAGTTGGCTTCATCGAGTTCAGTATCGTCGAACCTCAATGATGCAAAACATTAATGATGCAGAAGAATATTTCGTATCGGTCTTTGTTCAGTGTTGTGTGCAGCAATACCTCAGTGCAACCTTGCTGCCGACAAGCGCTCAAGCGCAGTTTTCTGTACTTTGTACAGGCCTCTACTATTTGAGCTTTTGCGAGTACTCGTTTAAGTGGACAAATGGCGAACACGAGATCAACGACGGTTGGCTTTTGTACTGCGGGTCGTGGAGACTGAAGGAAACGACATAATAAAGAACACGCAACATGACGGAGTGTATAAGCTCAGACTTATTCGCAGTGCAGCTCTTCGCACCACCACCAAATGATGAACTTGCAGCTACTTTTAGGCAAAATAAACACAACTGATAGGGTGGACACCTGGTACCCCCGAGGGGGAAGGTGGGCGAGCAGTCGGTCAGACGTTCACCCTGGTTGAAATACCGACGCAACATTACGGAGTGTATAAGCTCAGACTTGTTCGCAGTGCATCTCTTCGCACCACCACCCAATGATGAACTTGCAGCTACTTTTAGGCAAAATAAACACAACTGATAGGGTGGACACCTGGTACCCCCGAGGGGGAAGGTGGGCGAGCAGTCGGTCAGACGTTCACCCTGGTTGAAATACCGACGCAACATTACGGAGTGTATAAGCTCAGACTTATTCGCAGTGCATCTCTTCGCACCACCACCCAATGATGAACTTGCAGCTACTTTTAGGCAAAATAAACACAACTGATAGGGTGGACACCTGGTACCCCGAGGGGGGGAGGTGGGCGAGCAGTCTGTCAGCCGTTCACCCTACCCTGGTTGAAATACCGAAGATACGCGAAAGGCGGAGAAGTAAGGGCAAGCGTGGAAGGAACAACGGCGTCAGAAAATGGAAACCTCTGACGCGAAAAAGGTCGGCGGATACCTCAAGGAAAAGGCCATCATCGCACTGACGCGTGTGACGGAAAACGAGGTCGACCGGGCAATAATAAAAGTGACCAGCCACAAGCTGAAGCCGCCGAACGAAAAACACCTGAAGAGACTGGTGGCTGCCACGTTTGCGAGCCGCCCCGAATACGACCCCCGTACACCGCCGAAAGACATCGTGAAGCAGCTCGAGGGTCGCCTCCACAGTCACAAATGGATCGTCGCTTTGAAAACTCTGGTGACCTTGCACACACTGCTCAAGCAAGGTTCCGGCGAAATGGTACTCGCCATGGCCAGACACTCGGGCTTGTTTCATGTTTCACATCTGAAAGACTTTACTGATATTGAGGCGGGGAGTCACCCTGCATTCATTCAACGATACGCTCGTTATCTGGAGGAGCGGTGCATGGCAGTCCTTCATATGGGCTGCAAGCAGAAGATCGAGAAATCTGAAGAGCTGAAGAAAGAAATCGAAGAACTGCCGTTTTCCTCCGCGCTGCGCGCAACAGAAGTATGCTGTTCCCTTCATTACCAATGCGTGTCGTGCATACCGTATTTCGAGACTGGAGGTCCTATGAACATGCAATGTGAATAGCCTCTATTCGAGCCAACCCCACTTTTCTTGCAACAATTATGAAAGTGTATTGTTTTTTGGACTAGGGGGAGCCACAATTAACATTTTGGTAGACATTTTCCACGAAAACCGACCCCCCCCCCCCCCAATTTCTGAGATTTTCGGAGTCGATTCCTGCTCTTCGCTTTTTTTCGCAAAATCCGACGGTTCGATTCCTGCTCCTGGCATTTTTTTCGCAAAAATCCCGCAGTTCGATTCCTGCTCCGAGCATTTTTTCCCATTTTAGTCAGGTGGATGCACAAGCGTGTTCTGGCCGAGATCACGCGTGTGCACCTCTCAGAGTAACAGAACTTTGACGTCTCCGTCCAAATTGTGGCTGCACACGCGTGTTCTTTCCGAGAACACGCTTGTGCCGCCGGGTGAGAACTGGTTACACAAGCGTATTCTGGCCGGTCCGCTCGCAATTTTGCTGGATGGTGAGCATGCCAGAGACGCGGGTTCAATCCCGGCAGCTGGACGTTTTTTCCATTTTAGTCAGGTGGATGCACAAGCGTGTTCTGACCGGGATCACGCGTGTGCACCTCTCAGAGTAACAGAACTTTGACGTCTCCGTCCAAATTGTGGCTGCAAACGCGTGTTCTTGCCGAGAACACGCTTGTGCCGCCGGGTGCGAACTGGTTGCACAAGCGTATTCTGCAACTTTGTTGGATGCAATTTGGTGCCGTAGACGCGGGTTCAATCCCGGCAGCTGGACGTTTTTCCATTTTAGTCAGGTGGATGCACAAGCGTGTTCTGGCTGAGATCACGCGTGTGCACCTCGCAAAGTGACAGAACTTTGACGTCTCCGTCCAAATTGGGGCTGCACAAGCGTGTTCTTTCCGAGAACACGCTTGTGCCGCCGGGTGCGAACTTGTTGCACAAGCGTATTCTGCAATTTTGTTGGATGCAATTTGGTGCCGTAGATGCGGGTTCAATCCCGGCAGCTGGACGTTTTTCCATTTTAGTCAGGTGGATGCACAAGCGTGTTCTGACCGAGATCGGGCGTGTGCAGCTCGCAAAGTGACAGAACTTTGACGTCTCCGTCCAAATTGTGGCAGCACACGTGTGTTCTTGCCGAGAACACGCTTGTGCCGCCGGGTGCGAGCTGGTCGCACAAGCGTATTCTGGCCGGTCGCAACTTTGTTGGATGCAATTTGGTGCCGGGTTCAATCCCGGCAGCTGGACGTTTTTCCATTTTAGTCCGCTGGATGCACAAGCGTGTTCTGGCCGAGATCACACGTTTTCCGCCCGCAAAGTGACAGAGTTTTGGTGTCTCCGTCCAAATTGTGGCTGCACAAGCATGTTCTCGGCCAGAACACGCGTGTGCCACCGGTTGTGAACTGGCAGGGCAGAATGTTGACCGAGGTGCTCCCGGCGGCGGGACTTCTAAATTTTGCCATTTAGTCAGCTGCACAAGCGTGTTCTGGCCGAGGACACGCTTGTTCAGCCACAATTTGGACGATCAAAGCTCTGTCACTTTGCGAGCAGAGTGCATCCAGTGTGCGAGCGTTCATGCAGCACACTGCTGGCGAAAAAACCCTGATCTTTGAAAATAATCAGGTCGCCGGGATTGAACCCGCGTCAGTGGCTCCGAAGTCGCCCACCTTACGACTCAACCACACTGCCACGTAACGGCAGGAAAAAAAATTGCATCCTCCCATGGTCTTCAGACGATCTTTCGAAGATTACGCAATCTCGTACTTCGAGCGTGCGAGAAGACACACCCCAGATGTTCATCCCCATCCTGATGCTGCTGCCATCGCGGATTTCTTCGCCTGGTCGGACCTGCCCTGTAAAGCAGGCCAGCCAGGTCGCAGTGAAGGTAGTGTTCACTGTGCTGAAGAAGCATTCATGTGGACTACATCGGGGTCTACAGCACCCCGCTCGTTCTGCCAGTTCGCACCCGTCGGCACAAGCGTGTTCTCGGCAAGAACACGCTTGTGCGACCACAATTTGGACGGAGACATCCAAGTTCTGTCAAATTGCGAGGTGCACACGCATGATTTCGGCCAGAACACGCTTGTGCGTCCATCTGACTAGTTTGGAAAAACGTCCAGCTGGCGGGATTGAACCCGCATTCACGGCACCAAATTGCATCCAACAAAATTGCAGAATACGCTTGCGCAACCAGTTCGCACCCGGCGGCACAAGCGTGTTCTCGGCACGAACACGTGTTTTCAGCCACAATTTGGACAGAGGCGTCAAAGTTCTGTCACTTTGCGAGGTGCACACGCGTGATCTCAGCCAGAACACGCTTGTGCATCCACCCGACTAAAATGGAAAAACGTCCAGCTGCCGGGATTGAACCCGCGTCTACGGCACCAAATTGCATCCAACAAAATTGCAGAATACGCTTGCGCAACCAGTTCGCACCCGGCGGCACAAGCGTGTTCTCGGCACGAACACGTGTTTTCAGGGACAATTCCCATTATAGTACACTTCCTTATGTTTGTGCCCATTCTCGAACACTATTTAACTTTTTGCCCATTCTCGAACACTCGCTAACTTTTTGCCCATTCTCGAACACTTTTTAACTTTTTGCCGGTCGGCATTCAGGCCGGTAGGCCCGGGTCCGAACCCCGCCCATCACACGTTTCCGGTCGAAGATTGTGTTCGAGGTTTGTTGCGTTTCGGGGTCTCATGTGCCCGAAGTTTGCGTTTTTGCGGAGTTTCTCAGTATCTCGCGGTATTTGGGTTACCCCGGGGTGCAGTCTGGGAAAACGGAGTCGGGGGGTCCGGGGTCTCCCCGGGTACTGGCGCCGAACTTGCCTTCACAGGCAAAACTTAGCATCGCCCGAACACCGGAACTTAGCTTCACCGAACTTTGCTTCGCCGAACTTTGCTTCTTAGCTTCACGAGAACTTAGCTTTGCCCGAATTTTGCTTCGCCCGAACTCCACTGTTTCCCGAACTTTAACTGCTGCCTCCAGTCTCGCCCCGCGCCGGCCTTTAGCCGAGCGCACGTACTTGTTAAAATAGACGTACCGGAAAAAGACAAAAGGATTTCCCCCAGAGCCCGCGAGTACATCCTGGTGGTAAGTAGTCCCGAAAAGGAACTTGCGTGCGCATTTAAGCGGCCCAAAGCTCGGGGTTCTGAAGCCAGGACTTCGTTTTCTGGCGTGGGCAAAAAGAATAGGCGTGTCGTTGTTTGTACGTGCCGGGGGAGGATTAGCCTGTTAATGATTGATAGTGAGTGGATATGATCGTTAGGCTAATCTTCTCCCAAACACGCTGCCAGCGTTCTCTTTCGTGTTTACAAAGCATTGTTACTACGAAAATATGAATATGTTCGAGGAGGCCGAAAGTTCAGAATGTCACTGAACAGAACGAGTTTTGTTCAGTGGCAGCGGGAACTCCATCCAACTATAAAGCGGTTGTCGCCCGATGTTTGTCTTGTGTATTTGGCGAGATGACAACGTGTGTCTCGTACCCTGACAGAATGCTCCAACCGCCGAGGCTCTACAAGAATCAGATCTGACGCCTTCGTTTGCATAGTCAGCAATCTTTCGGACTTCTTGGGAGCTCTTTGTGTATAAGTTTGCGGAGAAGCCAAGGCCTTAGGCAGTCGTGGCAGTACGACCTGACGCTTTACAATTTCTACACGTTGGGTAAGGTCTCCATCGCAAAGCGTGTTGCTAACAACATGCTTACTCCCTGAGCATTCCATGGCTTTCGTGTTGCTCATTTCCTTCGAGGGCCAGTTGTCTGTAACTGAGCCTTTGGTGGACATTTCCTTCGGAGGGCACTCGCACCGACCAATACCTGGGAACTGCGACCCTTTTGCGTACATCTCGACCCAATCTGGTGCAAGCCGATGGTTTCAAGAGTTCGGTCGGATATCCCCACACCACGGTATTTTGTTCCACGACTAGCATGTGTTTTAGAGGTCATTTTCTGGTCGGTTGTGCCCATGCATTTCAACGCGCCGAGCTCTGGCAGTCATTTGAGCATGTTCGCCGAAAATCATGTTGATACCGCACGAAGGGGCGAATTATCGTGTGATCATCCGGTGCAATTGCCTTTTTGCTGCAGCGAGACATTCTCAATCACACAGGCTCTGGCGTTGGTGCTAAGCGTGCTTACGGGACTTGAACTTGCTGAGCACAGTGATCTCTGGGAAGGAAACGAGTGCACGATCCATGCGTTCAAACTTGTCGTACAAGATAGCATGCTGCTGTACGTTCTGCTTTCACAGCGCAGCCTTTGGCTCCTTGACAACGGATCGTTGCTGTCCCCAGCGGAGAAGGAGACAGCGCTGTCTTCGTTCGAGCTGTATCTCACCCATTCGGAAAAGCTTCTAACGATGTTCAAGCGCATCAAGCAGAAGAAGTGCATGAAAAGAGTAAAACTTCCAGACCTCACGCCACTGCCAAAGGAAGCGTTAGAGCAACTGCACGCCTACCTCTGCGGAAGCAGAGACCTCCCTGAGCACAGCAATATTTTGACAGGAATTCAGTTCGAACCGACCGACCTGCCTGATCTAAGCTCTCCCTCGACCGTCAATGCATCTGAAGTGTCACCTGTAGGCGAGATGTCCATGACATACTCAGTCATCGCCGCTTCGGCGGCGCCTCCAGAGGAATCGGTCCACGTCGGTGCAAACTACAATATCTCAGGAAGGACCGCAAACAACTCCTTGCAATCTGAGAGACAAAACGTATCCGTGTTCCCCATTGCCCCACCTCCTTCGTCCCCTCTGCAGCAGCGACACAGCACCGCTGCTGCGACTGTTACCGCAAGGAACGGGCACCTGGGTCTTCAGGCACAGGAAGACGTGTGTCAAGAGCAACAGGTCTCTCACGATCACGGGCAAGCGCGCCCGGTCGATGCACTCCAGTTCGAGACTTCCCCTGCGACCACTCAGGTTTGTAAAGCCGTTTCCTTCCTGTTAGTTGCATACGAATACCTTCTACCAACTACCTGTCTGTTCTAGGAAATGAGATGGTCACCCACCAACGTGTCAGGAATGGGAGTGACAAGCATTGGCCTTTCAAATCAACCTTCAACCAACAGAATGCTGCTGGCGGAAACACAACCAAGACTCTTTGCCAAGATGTCATGTTCTCGTGACTTGTAATGTAGGATCGAGTTTGCAGAGCATCCATTCCTTGTCATTCGAGCAAAATGAGCGCACTACACAGACTGAGCACCCAGTTGTGACTATAGAGGCACCTTTCGAGCTGCTTCACGATGTCTTTCGGTCAAGTGCGCAGTTTGTACGCAATGACTCGCGAACGTTTTGGCGGCAGATGCACAACCGCAATTGCAATGTTGCTTTCTTCGTTTCACTTGCTCGGCTCGGGACTTGGAGCATTCGATTTGCACGCACGCATTGTATAGTCGAGAATTTCACTCGGTCTTCAAATGTAAGGTGCTTGCGTTTGTTTCTAGCTTGCATTGTGCACGTCTGCATTTCTAGCTTTTGAGCACGAAACATGTTATCCGCTTTTCGCACCTGGCCTAATCTGGGCTCCTTACCTGTAGCTGGCGTTAAGACCGCCAAATGGGTCAATGCCAGCCCCCCTTCACAAACGGAAACTGATACTCGTCGGCGATCGTGCGAAAGGCCACTTCTGAATCGTTGCGGTTACCTTCTTGCTCAGGTAAGAATCGACGATAGGTCGAGAAAAGGTTCGTGCCCGGAAGTCTCAAGCCACCTTCTGCACAACGTGCCACACGTGAAGGTTCTGCGAAAGCGTGCAGCCAGCGGCCCCAGATCTTGTCACTTAACCTGACACAGCTGCAAACAGGAAAAACGCGCGCGCGACCCGCGTGCTTGACAACCACTTTTGCTATAGACTGCATACTTCGCAGTCGGTCTGACTCAGACGAGATTTCCGGGGTCCGCCGCCGGACTGACTTTTTTCGTACTTTTATCGTACTTTTTTCGTCCTTTTCGAAAGTACGAAAAAGGTCAGACGGCCGTCTGACTCGGACCAGAAAAGTACGAAAAAAGTACGAAAAATGTCAGACGGGACGTGTAAAGGTTCGCCAGGGTTCGCCGGCGAGTTCGCCAAAGATACATGAGCGTTGGCGAGATTTGGCGACCTCTGGCGAACTAAGCCAAAGAACGTTGAGAGTTTGTCGAAAACGATGGAGCACAAGTTTCCGCCACACATGCAGCAAATAGGTGGTCGGGGCAGACGGCTCCTAATGGTGAGGACCGAAGAAGTTCCCGTATAGTGTCGCGTGCCAGGTGTGATAGAGTCTGCCGTCAACCACTCGTTTTACAGTGGTCGCCTTTGGGGACTCGCACGGGGATACCAACCTCTCGAGGGCACGGAGTTACCGCGCGACGACACGAAACCGCAAGAGGGGACAGCGCAGCGCCCAGCACCGCTGTCCCGCCGACCCACCGACGGTCGGGCCACGACGACCACCACACAGCGATATCCGCAATTTCCAAAAAAATGGGCAGGCTTGTCATTCCCGTGTTATTGAACAAGCTGCACCACAGCCTTCGGGCGGTAGACAGCTCACTGGGTTCGGGTTCGTTGTGGATCAGCTCGCATCACGAATTTACTACTCATTTCGTAGCCCCGGACTCGACGGCACCTGAGCGACACCCCTGAGACTCAGACTCAGACTCAGAGTCAGAGCGTCATCGGTGGGTGGTGCTTTACGCGCGAACTCTCCGCTCAAAAAGGGTTGGCGCCTTCCCAGGGAACCGACAGCGCACACCAGTGGTGGAGGTCGCCTGAACCACTGCGAAACAAGCTTACGAGGGATCGATCCCTTGCATGCAGCCTTTTGTAACCGGTTTGGAAAACCTTTTCCGATAAGTGCGCGTTGGTGTCTGCAATCTCTGCTTCTTTTTGCTAGTTCTCTTTTGGGGAGAAGGAACCAGCATATGGACTGGATGAGAACAGCGCTAAGGATGTGCACTGCGCCGGTCACCTCTTCGTCATCACCCAAGTGAACCCAGAAAAACAACAGGAAATGACCCACACAAATCAACGGACGATTCGTCTGACTTTTTTCGTACTTTTTTCCGAGTCGGTCCGAGTCAGACGGCCGTCTGACTTTTTTCTGACTCGGAAAAAAGTAGAAAAAACCCGGTCCGGGTCGGTCTGAGTCAGACCGACTGCGAAGTATGAGACTGGCGTTGTTTTACTTTTTACTCTTGTGCAGAGGCAACAAATTCGTCACGTCAACAGCATGTTTGCCCTTGCAATCCCTCCCACCAGGTTCTCTTCGACTCCTCGTACATCCTGCACAGAAAGGAAATCCACATGGCAGACCACAGCGACAAAGCAGAGCGCATGGCAAAGAAGGCCGACGACACCGTGCTGCACGCGGAACATGCACAGAACAAGAGCCACAACATTCGAGACAAGTTGAGCCATCACGGCCCGGGCCGTTCAGGCCCGAGCCCTTTCGGCTCTAATAACTTCTTCAGCGCAAAGACGGGCACCCACGGCCCTTGAAAGGAATGGAAGAGGGAGAAAGCGTCGCGACGCCTCTGCAAACTACCAAGCAGCGGGTACCTACGGGTACGCAGGTGTACAGCAGCTGAGTCGCATTGTTGGGCGTAAGCATGCAGGACATGCTCCGCCAAGCCCGGCCAGTTGTTGCAATTTTGGGGCACCGACCGAACCCTTCCGAAATATCTTCACTCCCTCGGTTCTGCGAATCCACATGTTTCCGTTATTTCACACAAAACTACGCATCTCTTTCTCTTCTACGGACTATTGTTGAAACGCTGCATAGAAGCTGTCGACTCCAGCTTCCGAAAAGCTTAGTTTCATCTTCTCCACCTCTCTTCAAGCAGGCCAAGTCCAACTCTACCGTGTTACTCCCTCTCTACTTACCTAGCCTCCGACCCCGTGTCGCCATACAGGCACACACAGCAACGGGAGCAAAGTATCTTATCTTGTCATGAATTGCGACGAGGACCTCGGTGCAGACCCAAGAACACGTCCCCATTGATTTCCGCAGCGGGTCGAAGGACAAGTCTTTGCTCGGGCACGTGGTTATATCTTTTTCGTGGGGTCCTCAGCTTTTCATCCGAATGAAGCGTGGATGCTTCTCCCGGTTCTCTTTAGCCATACTTCAACTCTCTTATTCAGCTGCTACCTTGCTTCTTTTGATGTCGCAGGCCCTCGTCTCCAACATGGTCCCCACACAAGATGCCATTTGCCGTCCGCTGCAAAACAAGCTGAAAGACTCTGGTAAACGCTGGAAAACGTTAGAAGTAAGTCTTGCTCTAGCCAGTCCACTAGTAGACTGCTCGCTCAATCGCACCAGGGCGTAGGGAGGTGAACGAGAAACTAGCACCGAAACTCGTCGACCGAAGGAACACGAGAGGGGGTGGGATTGGGATACTTACATCCCAGTGCGTGCGAAAGCCTCTGCACAGTGAGGCGTATCACCCCTTTCACGCCGGGCGGGGCCATCGTAAAGCATAGTTACAGGAACCCCCGCAAACCCGCAAACCCGCACTCGGTGGCCCTGCGGGCCCCCTCGTGCATTTGATGGACTCTCAGCGCTTTGATGTGGGCCTTCTTGTCCAGGTTCGGCCTCTTGTGTGAAGAGGCCGACTCGAAAGAAAACAGGATTCAGCACACACAACGCAAACAGGAACTAGAAGAAGAAAAGAAATTCACAAGATGATTCGGGTCGGAGTTGTGCTTGAAAAATCTGGTGTTCGAGAGTTCGTGAACCCCCGCCCGCAAACCCGCAAACCCGCACTCGGTGGCCCTGCGGGCCCCCTGGTGCATTTGATGGATTCTTAGTGCTTCGATGTGGGCCTTCTTGTCCAGGTTCGGCCTCTTGTGTGAAGAGGCCGACTCGAAAGAAAACAGGATTCAGCACACACAACGCAAACAGGAACTAGAAGAAGAAAAGAAATTCACAAGATGGTTCGGGTCGGAGTTGTGCTTGAAAAATCTGGTGTGGAAGCAGTCAAGGTATGTGAAGTTCCGAGTCAGCGAAAAGGTTCTGACAGAGCTATGGGTACATATTTTTGTTGATATTTTGACCGATGCATCCAACGAAACCGTCACAGGAATTCGAAGCTCCTACGAACGACGTTCTTTCAAGGGTCGCAACTTCGGGAGAACGTGCCCCCCCATTTCGACATGCAACAGTTGCCTATCACGTTTTCGGTGTTCCTTCAGCAAAGTGCTCCTGAGAGGTCGTGAAGTCCAAGAAGCTGGCCATCAAAGGCCCCGGAATTCTCAATGGGTGGTCTTGGGGTTGGGGGACAAAATCTGACTTGCCACCTCCTCGCGGTGTCCCCTGGAAACGTGTTTTTCGAAACGCGGCCAAGGCAAGCAGTTCCTTTGCTGTGGGTGAAAGCCCCTAACTTCGTATCTGGCCTCCGAGCTGTGCACCTACTCTTCCCAGGCGTAAAAAAGGTCGGCAAGAAAGCAGCAGCAGCAGCAAGGCAGCAGCAGCAAGGCAGCAGCAGCAAGGCAGCCACGGCAAGGCAGCCGCGGCAAGGCAGCAACGGCAATGCAGCAGCAGAAGCAAGACAGCAGCGGCAAGGCAGCAGCAGCAAGGCAAGACAGCAGCGGCAAGGCAGGAGCGGCAGCAGGACAGCAGCAGCAAGGCAGCAGCAGCAAGGCAGCAGCGGCAAGGCAGCAGCAGCAAGGCAGCCAGAGCAAGACAGCAGCGGTTAATCAGCAGGAGGAAGAGCACCAACAGAAGGCAGCAGACAGGATAGGAGCTTTGAATTCAAATAAACATAAACAGAAAATCAAAACACAGACGAAGTTTGTTTGAAGCGCTTAAGAAGGAAATCGGAGCTTGCAATGAAAGCAGTCTTTGCAAGCGAAGGTCCTTGACTGCAGTGTTTGGTTTTGCGAGAATTCCACAGCTTCGGAGAAAGGCAGCAGAGCAGCAGGAGCAAGAGTAGCAGCAAGAAGAGCAGCAAGAGGAGGAGCAAGGCAGCAGCAAGGCAGACAGCAACTTTCGTTTCAAAGAAACCTAAACAGGAAATTAAAACACAGACGAAGTTTGCGAATCGGGGCTTCGATGAAAAATGCAAGCCTTTCCATTTCGAAGGGGGAGGGTCGTTTACTGCAGCGTTTGGTTTTGAGAGAGTTTCACAGCTTCGATGAAAGGCAACAAGAGAAGCAGGAGCAAGAGCAGCACCAGCACCAAACACAGGAACAACAGGAGCAGCTAGATGAGCAGCAGCAAGGCAGCAAAAACCCCATCGAAGTCAAGAGAAGGTTGCTTTAAGCCTTTTGTCCACACTTTTCTTCTTATTTTAAAGAAATGAATGTAAAGAAATGAAAAGATGTCCCAGTGCTGGCATGGCAGGCCCCTTTTGGCCCAAAGAACAGGTAGCCACCGTTGTCAGCACATGGGGTTTCCACTCATTCGCATTTTTTTTTGTAGCAGCAGAAACATCAGCAAGACTGAAGCACCAGCAGGGGGAGAAGGAGCAGCAGCAGCAGCAGCAGCAGCAAGCAGCAGCAGCAGAAGTAGCAGCAGAAGCAGCACAGCATCAGCAGAACCAAACCAGGAACCCAAAACATTGGGAGGAAGGATGGGGGAGGGGAAAATGGCTATTGGTTGTCTCTTGTGTGCGTGCTTTGTCCTATCTTTGAAGGGTTGAAAGGAAGCTGCACTTTGCAACGCGGGAGTACCTGTCGAGCCAGTCAGCAAGATCAACCCGTGTCACTATGCCAGCATTTTGGATCAGATGCGAGCCCCTCCATAGGCTTTGTTGAGCGTCCTTGACGTTCATGCTTTGAGCAACTCCTGCAGGCAGTTCCTCGCAACTGGCCGAAAAAACTTTGTCTCACGACATTGTATGTGGCTAACCGCAGTGGAAACAAAACAGGAGGAAGCAAACCTTTCGAGGTCTGCGTGTTCATAGTTCTGATGATCCCTAATCGGTGGAAGTTTTGGGCAGATTAGAGACAGACAAAGCACACGCATAGCAACAATCTTTGGCACGGGGACTGTGATACTTGGGTATATTTTTCGAATTTTCAAGTTTTGGAAAAAAATATTATGAGCACCAGGCAGCACCAGCAGGAGGCACACACCAGCCAGCACCAGCAGCAGGCAGCACCAACGGCAGGCAGCACCAACGGCAGGCAGCACACGCAGGCACCAGCAGGAAGCACATAGCAGGCAGCGCAGTACCAGCAGACACCCACCCAGGCCAGCACCCAGCAAGTCAGCACCAGCAAGTCAGCACCAGCAAGTCAGCACCAGCAAGTCAGCACCAGCAAGTCAGCACCAGCAAGTCAGCACCAGCAAGTCAGCACCAGCAAGTCAGCACCAGCAAGTCAGCACCAGCAAGTCAGCACCAGCAAGTCAGCACCAGCAAGTCAGCAGCCAGCAAGCCAGCCAACAAAAAGCCTTGAGTGAGAGACAAGCCCCTAGACACACAGGACTCCCACCACTCATCCTTTTGCTTCCCATTCTGCGCGTTCTTTGGGGGTCCTGTGTTGCCAAGCCTGATTGGAAGAGATAGAGGGGGGCACACCTCCAGCAAACCCGGGCAAACCTGACCTGTGGAATTGGATGCTGCCAAAAAATGGCTGGTTTGCGGGTCTGGTTCATAGGAAAACCAATAGAAACTGGATTCTGAATTTTGAGTTTTTCAGAATTTTTTTTTGACAAAGGTGAAATTTTTGCTTGGAATTTTTCATTGTGACGAACAGACAGACAGACAGACGGACAAGCCACATAATTATATAGTAACCTGACCTGTGGAATTGGATGCTGCCAAAAAATGGCTGGTTTGCGGGTCTGGTTCATAGGAAAACCAATAGAAACTGGATTCTGAATTTTGAGTTTTTCAGAATTTTTTTTTGACAAAGGTGAAATTTTTGCTTGGAATTTTTCATTGTGACGAACAGACAGACAGCGGTGGTATCGCACACAGGGGGGAACAACGCGGGCCATTACAGGGTGCACGCGTACAACGAACAACGGGGGACAAAATCTGACTTGCCACCTCCTCGCGGTGTCCCCTGGAAACGTGTTTTTCGAAACGCGGCCAAGGCAAGCAGTACCTTTGCTGTGGGTGAAAGCCCCTTACTTCGTATCTGGCGTCCGAGCTGCGCACCTACCCTTCCCGGGCGTAAAAGATCCTGCCCCAAGCTGCCCAGCAGGAACGGGGGGGGCGGTGCAAAGAGGCACCTTCCAGGTGAGCCTTGCCAAGTTTGACTCCCTTGTGGCCCTCTCATCGTGAAGGCGGGGTAAAATCGGGATGGTTACCAATGTGCCCCCGGTTTTTTGAATTAGTTGGCCCCAGTCTGAGTGACAGGTGGCGGCTTGTGGCTGAGCCGCGGCCTTTCCAGGCCCTTAGCCGACTCTCCTTTCGTTTTTCTGAGTCCCCAGTGCCGTGGGGCAGGCGCCGGTTGCAGTGTGCAACTGGTGCGGGTTCAAACCGCGCCTGTCTGTGTTCGTGGTTGTGCCGTTTTTCGTTGTGAAGAAGTGAACCCGGAGAACCCACCAGGTCAGGCACCAGGTTTCTTGTCTGGCAAACTGTACGGCCTGGTGTTTAAAAAAAAATCAAGGCTGTCTGTGCGGTTGGCTGTGACAAGTCCACTCCTGCATTTCACAAAATTTGCAGCAGGAGGGACTGAGTCACACCAATCGAAAAGACACCGGAGAATACCCGAGTGTCGGCCCACAAACGAAGTATTTGAACTTCCCCTTTTGGAACTTGCTTGTCTTGCCCATTTTTCCCAGTTTGCCTCGAAGGCCCCCGTACGATTCTTCCAAAAAAAAAGCAGAGGTGGACGATTCTTGATGGTGAGCATGCCAGTTTTTCGTCCGTGCCGAGGTTCGAGGGGACGGACACCTTTCTTTTAGTATACCAGCCGGCCCCTGAGCAGCCCGAGACCTCGAAGGACACAGAGAGGAGAGATGGCACGCCGTCGACGGTGGATGGGCCCGAGCCGGCTGGCAACAGGCCCGGAGTCAAGGGGCCAAGCCCGGAGGAACTCCTCGCGAGGTTCGTGGAGGCAACGAGGAGAAGGGTGGCAGACAGAGCCTCACAAGGCAGGAGGCACGAAGCTGGGGACATCGAAAGGGATTCACTGAGCTCGGAGTCGGGCGAGCCCAACTCCCTGTCGACAGGTCCACGGATAGCCACAAAGTCGAGGGGAACTGGATCGGAGGAGAAGGCGGACGGGCAGGCCTTTCATGAGTCCCCCCCTGATACCCCCCGGGCCCCTGTTCCGGACACCGAGCCTGAAGAAGCTGCGGCAGACACTGCTGAAGGAGAAGGCACACTCCCAAGTCGAATCCGGGGGGTACCGAAGAGAGCAAGAGGACCGGAGGGCACGTGGGAAGTCATCGACCTTACAGAGGATGAAGAAGTAGCTCCCCCCAGCACGACCGAGGAGATGGACATAGACAGAGAAGAAGGCTTGGCCTTCCGCCGTGCAAAGGCTCTGGAAGAAGAGGAAGCCCTCACCGCCCACGCAGTCGCAAAACTCGCCAAAGACCCCCATAGACACCCGGATGAGTGGCGCAGAGTCAAAGTCCCAGAGTCAGTTGGTACCCGGTTCCCAAGGAGTCTCCACACGCAGCCAGCAGAGGGCAACAGAGGAGGGGAGAGCGGATGGGCAGCCCTGAACTGGCTGGCGGATGAGTGGCAGAGAGACAGGGCGAACTTTATCGACTTGTTCCGAATCCAGACGTGGCTCTACACAACAGCCCGGGAGCACGACATCCAAGCCCTGGCAGAAAAACCGCAGGAGGAGGGGTGGTTCACGGTCAACACCCTCCGAAAAGCAGCGCGAGATTTGCTAGGTCTCGAGCTCACGGATGGAGCGGAGCTCGAGTACCAGGAAGGCACCGCCGCCATAGTAGGGCCGAAGAACCCGAGGGCCCAGTGGGTGTTGGCCAGGTTTGTCGGGGGCTCGGCCCACATCGTCAGCACGGATCGTCCACAGAGAGTGCGCAAGGTCAATTGGCCAGTGCTGACGAGGTCAGCTCATGTCCTGTGCGTGAGGGACCAAAAATGAGCCCACCAACCCCCACTGCTGGCATGCTCCCCCCCAGGCCCCCAACTACAACCCAAGAGTCATTTTCCCCCCCACCCATCACTTTCCTTTTCGGTATGTTTTGTTTTTCCTCCTCCCCTTGGCACCCCGTTACTCCCTCCCATGGTCCGTTCTACTCCCACTCTCTCTCCCTCACTCTCTCACTCTCTCTCTTGCACCCACTCTCGCCATCTCACTCACACACTATTTTGTTTGTGTCCCTTCTGGAAAGGGGAGAAAAAAAGAGGGCTTCAATTCCCTCTCTTTATTTTTTGGTTGTCCCTCCTCTTCCTCCTCCTCCTCGCTCCCCTATTTTTCCGTTTCTTTTTATGCACGGAATGCCCTTCCTCTTATTTATATATCTCTCTTTTCCAGCCAAGGTATGCCGTGTTTTTCAGAATGTTTACCATTTCCCCCCCCACCACCTTCAAAACGCGAATACACAAACAGGCCAATACGCAAGGGAAAAAAAAAAAGAGAACACAAAAATGCAAGGTCATGTGGGCGGCTCGCCACCACAGGACGAAAAGGGCAGGTGGTACGCCACCAAAACCAAAACAGCCCCCAGTAAAATAGAGTAAGGCGGACATGCTTGTGTATTCGTGGTGGAATTTTCCTCTTTTCCCGTTTGGTTTCCGCGCCCATGAAAATGGAACCCCCATGAGCGCGTTACGGGGTCCCAAGTGCCGGGTGGAGCGGCGTAACAAAAAAAAAAAAAAAAAAAAAAAAAAAAAAAAAAAAAAAAAAAAAAAAAAAAAAAAAAAAAAAAACAGACGGACAAGCCACATAATTATATAGTAACCTGACCTGTGGAATTGGATGCTGCCAAAAAATGGCTGGTTTGCGGGTCTGGTTCATAGGAAAACCAATAGAAACTGGATTCTGAATTTTGAGTTTTTCAGAATTTTTTTTTGACAAAGGTGAAATTTTTGCTTGGAATTTTTCATTGTGACGAACAGACAGACAGACAGACAAGCCACATAATTATATAGTAACCTGACCTGTGGAATTGGATGCTGCCAAAAAATGGCTGGTTTGCGGGTCTGGTTCATAGGAAAACCAATAGAAACTGGATTCTGAATTTTGAGTTTTTCAGAATTTTTTTTTGACAAAGGTGAAATTTTTGCTTGGAATTTTTCATTGTGACGAACAGACAGACAGACAGACGACAAGCCACATAATTATATAGTAACCTGACCTGTGGAATTGGATGCTGCCAAAAAATGGCTGGTTTGCGGGTCTGGTTCATAGGAAAACCAATAGAAACTGGATTCTGAATTTTGAGTTTTTCAGAATTTTTTTTTGACAAAGGTGAAATTTTTGCTTGGAATTTTTCATTGTGACGAACAGACAGACAGCGGTGGTATCGCACACAGGGGGGAACAACGCGGGCCATTACAGGGTGCACGCGTACAACGAACAACGGGGGACAAAATCTGACTTGCCACCTCCTCGCGGTGTCCCCTGGAAACGTGTTTTTCGAAACGCGGCCAAGGCAAGCAGTACCTTTGCTGTGGGTGAAAGCCCCTTACTTCGTATCTGGCGTCCGAGCTGCGCACCTACCCTTCCCGGGCGTAAAAGATCCTGCCCCAAGCTGCCCAGCAGGAACGGGGGGGGCGGTGCAAAGAGGCACCTTCCAGGTGAGCCTTGCCAAGTTTGACTCCCTTGTGGCCCTCTCATCGTGAAGGCGGGGTAAAATCGGGATGGTTACCAATGTGCCCCCGGTTTTTTGAATTAGTTGGCCCCAGTCTGAGTGACAGGTGGCGGCTTGTGGCTGAGCCGCGGCCTTTCCAGGCCCTTAGCCGACTCTCCTTTCGTTTTTCTGAGTCCCCAGTGCCGTGGGGCAGGCGCCGGTTGCAGTGTGCAACTGGTGCGGGTTCAAACCGCGCCTGTCTGTGTTCGTGGTTGTGCCGTTTTTCGTTGTGAAGAAGTGAACCCGGAGAACCCACCAGGTCAGGCACCAGGTTTCTTGTCTGGCAAACTGTACGGCCTGGTGTTTAAAAAAAAATCAAGGCTGTCTGTGCGGTTGGCTGTGACAAGTCCACTCCTGCATTTCACAAAATTTGCAGCAGGAGGGACTGAGTCACACCAATCGAAAAGACACCGGAGAATACCCGAGTGTCGGCCCACAAACGAAGTATTTGAACTTCCCCTTTTGGAACTTGCTTGTCTTGCCCATTTTTCCCAGTTTGCCTCGAAGGCCCCCGTACGATTCTTCCAAAAAAAAAGCAGAGGTGGACGATTCTTGATGGTGAGCATGCCAGTTTTTCGTCCGTGCCGAGGTTCGAGGGGACGGACACCTTTCTTTTAGTATACCAGCCGGCCCCTGAGCAGCCCGAGACCTCGAAGGACACAGAGAGGAGAGATGGCACGCCGTCGACGGTGGATGGGCCCGAGCCGGCTGGCAACAGGCCCGGAGTCAAGGGGCCAAGCCCGGAGGAACTCCTCGCGAGGTTCGTGGAGGCAACGAGGAGAAGGGTGGCAGACAGAGCCTCACAAGGCAGGAGGCACGAAGCTGGGGACATCGAAAGGGATTCACTGAGCTCGGAGTCGGGCGAGCCCAACTCCCTGTCGACAGGTCCACGGATAGCCACAAAGTCGAGGGGAACTGGATCGGAGGAGAAGGCGGACGGGCAGGCCTTTCATGAGTCCCCCCCTGATACCCCCCGGGCCCCTGTTCCGGACACCGAGCCTGAAGAAGCTGCGGCAGACACTGCTGAAGGAGAAGGCACACTCCCAAGTCGAATCCGGGGGGTACCGAAGAGAGCAAGAGGACCGGAGGGCACGTGGGAAGTCATCGACCTTACAGAGGATGAAGAAGTAGCTCCCCCCAGCACGACCGAGGAGATGGACATAGACAGAGAAGAAGGCTTGGCCTTCCGCCGTGCAAAGGCTCTGGAAGAAGAGGAAGCCCTCACCGCCCACGCAGTCGCAAAACTCGCCAAAGACCCCCATAGACACCCGGATGAGTGGCGCAGAGTCAAAGTCCCAGAGTCAGTTGGTACCCGGTTCCCAAGGAGTCTCCACACGCAGCCAGCAGAGGGCAACAGAGGAGGGGAGAGCGGATGGGCAGCCCTGAACTGGCTGGCGGATGAGTGGCAGAGAGACAGGGCGAACTTTATCGACTTGTTCCGAATCCAGACGTGGCTCTACACAACAGCCCGGGAGCACGACATCCAAGCCCTGGCAGAAAAACCGCAGGAGGAGGGGTGGTTCACGGTCAACACCCTCCGAAAAGCAGCGCGAGATTTGCTAGGTCTCGAGCTCACGGATGGAGCGGAGCTCGAGTACCAGGAAGGCACCGCCGCCATAGTAGGGCCGAAGAACCCGAGGGCCCAGTGGGTGTTGGCCAGGTTTGTCGGGGGCTCGGCCCACATCGTCAGCACGGATCGTCCACAGAGAGTGCGCAAGGTCAATTGGCCAGTGCTGACGAGGTCAGCTCATGTCCTGTGCGTGAGGGACCAAAAATGAGCCCACCAACCCCCACTGCTGGCATGCTCCCCCCCAGGCCCCCAACTACAACCCAAGAGTCATTTTCCCCCCCACCCATCACTTTCCTTTTCGGTATGTTTTGTTTTTCCTCCTCCCCTTGGCACCCCGTTACTCCCTCCCATGGTCCGTTCTACTCCCACTCTCTCTCCCTCACTCTCTCACTCTCTCTCTTGCACCCACTCTCGCCATCTCACTCACACACTATTTTGTTTGTGTCCCTTCTGGAAAGGGGAGAAAAAAAGAGGGCTTCAATTCCCTCTCTTTATTTTTTGGTTGTCCCTCCTCTTCCTCCTCCTCCTCGCTCCCCTATTTTTCCGTTTCTTTTTATGCACGGAATGCCCTTCCTCTTATTTATATATCTCTCTTTTCCAGCCAAGGTATGCCGTGTTTTTCAGAATGTTTACCATTTCCCCCCCCACCACCTTCAAAACGCGAATACACAAACAGGCCAATACGCAAGGGAAAAAAAAAAAAGAGAACACAAAAATGCAAGGTCATGTGGGCGGCTCGCCACCACAGGACGAAAAGGGCAGGTGGTACGCCACCAAAACCAAAACAGCCCCCAGTAAAATAGAGTAAGGCGGACATGCTTGTGTATTCGTGGTGGAATTTTCCTCTTTTCCCGTTTGGTTTCCGCGCCCATGAAAATGGAACCCCCATGAGCGCGTTACGGGGTCCCAAGTGCCGGGTGGAGCGGCGTAACAAAAAAAAAAAAAAAAAAAAAAAAAAAAAAAAAAAAAAAAAAAAAAAAAAAAAAAGACGGACAAGCCACATAATTATATAGTAACCTGACCTGTGGAATTGGATGCTGCCAAAAAATGGCTGGTTTGCGGGTCTGGTTCATAGGAAAACCAATAGAAACTGGATTCTGAATTTTGAGTTTTTCAGAATTTTTTTTTGACAAAGGTGAAATTTTTGCTTGGAATTTTTCATTGTGACGAAAGACACAACAGACAGACGGACAAGCCACATAATTATATAGTAACCTGACCTGTGGAATTGGATGCTGCCAAAAAATGGCTGGTTTGCGGGTCTGGTTCATAGGAAAACCAATAGAAACTGGATTCTGAATTTTGAGTTTTTCAGAATTTTTTTTTGACAAAGGTGAAATTTTTGCTTGGAATTTTTCATTGTGACGAACAGCAGACAGACAGACAGACAGACACACAAGCCACATAATTATATAGTAACCTGACCTGTGGAATTGGATGCTGCCAAAAAATGGCTGGTTTGCGGGTCTGGTTCATAGGAAAACCAATAGAAACTGGATTCTGAATTTTGAGTTTTTCAGAATTTTTTTTTGACAAAGGTGAAATTTTTGCTTGGAATTTTTCATTGCGCGAACAGACAGACGAACAGACAGACAGACGTGACGACAGCCACATAATTATATAGTAAACCTGACCTGTGGAATTGGATGCTGCCAAAAAATGGCTGGTTTGCGGGTCTGGTTCATAGGAAAACCAATAGAAACTGGATTCTGAATTTTGAGTTTTTCAGAATTTTTTTTGACAAAGGTGAAATTTTTGCTTGGAATTTTTCATTGTGACGAACAGACAGACAGACAGACAAGCCACATAATTATATAGTAACCTGACCTGTGGAATTGGATGCTGCCAAAAAATGGCTGGTTTGCGGGTCTGGTTCATAGGAAAACCAATAGAAACTGGATTCTGAATTTTGAGTTTTTCAGAATTTTTTTTTGACAAAGGTGAAATTTTTGCTTGGAATTTTTCATTGTGACGAACAGACAGACAGACAGACAGACAGACAGACAGACAAGCCACATAATTATATAGTAACCTGACCTGTGGAATTGGATGCTGCCAAAAAATGGCTGGTTTGCGGGTCTGGTTCATAGGAAAACCAATAGAAACTGGATTCTGAATTTTGAGTTTTTCAGAATTTTTTTTTGACAAAGGTGAAATTTTTGCTTGGAATTTTTCATTGTGACGGACAGACAGACAGACGGACAAGCCACATAATTATATAGTAACCTGACCTGTGGAATTGGATGCTGCCAAAAAATGGCTGGTTTGCGGGTCTGGTTCATAGGAAAACCAATAGAAACTGGATTCTGAATTTTGAGTTTTTCAGAATTTTTTTTTGACAAAGGTGAAATTTTTGCTTGGAATTTTTCATTGTGACGGACAGACAGACGGACAAGCCACATAATTATATAGTAACCTGACCTGTGGAATTGGATGCTGCCAAAAAATGGCTGGTTTGCGGGTCTGGTTCATAGGAAAACCAATAGAAACTGGATTCTGAATTTTGAGTTTTTCAGAATTTTTTTTTGACAAAGGTGAAATTTTTGCTTGGAATTTTTCATTGTGACGAACAGACAGACAGACAGACAGGACAAGCCACATAATTATATAGTAACCTGACCTGTGGAATTGGATGCTGCCAAAAAATGGCTGGTTTGCGGGTCTGGTTCATAGGAAAACCAATAGAAACTGGATTCTGAATTTTGAGTTTTTCAGAATTTTTTTTTGACAAAGGTGAAATTTTTGCTTGGAATTTTTCATTGTGACGAACAGACAGACAGACAGGACAAGCCACATAATTATATAGTAACCTGACCTGTGGAATTGGATGCTGCCAAAAAATGGCTGGTTTGCGGGTCTGGTTCATAGGAAAACCAATAGAAACTGGATTCTGAATTTTGAGTTTTTCAGAATTTTTTTTTGACAAAGGTGAAATTTTTGCTTGGAATTTTTCATTGTGACGAACAGACAGACAGACAGACAAGCCACATAATTATATAGTAACCTGACCTGTGGAATTGGATGCTGCCAAAAAATGGCTGGTTTGCGGGTCTGGTTCATAGGAAAACCAATAGAAACTGGATTCTGAATTTTGAGTTTTTCAGAATTTTTTTTTGACAAAGGTGAAATTTTTGCTTGGAATTTTTCATTGTGACGAACAGACAGACAGACAGACAAGCCACATAATTATATAGTAACCTGACCTGTGGAATTGGATGCTGCCAAAAAATGGCTGGTTTGCGGGTCTGGTTCATAGGAAAACCAATAGAAACTGGATTCTGAATTTTGAGTTTTTCAGAATTTTTTTTTGACAAAGGTGAAATTTTTGCTTGGAATTTTTCATTGTGACGAACAGACAGACAGACAGACAGACAAGCCACATAATTATATAGTAACCTGACCTGTGGAATTGGATGCTGCCAAAAAATGGCTGGTTTGCGGGTCTGGTTCATAGGAAAACCAATAGAAACTGGATTCTGAATTTTGAGTTTTTCAGAATTTTTTTTTGACAAAGGTGAAATTTTTGCTTGGAATTTTTCATTGTGACGAACAGACAGACAGACAGACAGACAGACAGACAACCTGTGGAATTGGATGCTGCCAAAAAATGGCTGGTTTGCGGGTCTGGTTCATAGGAAAACCAATAGAAACTGGATTCTGAATTTTCAGTTTTTCAGAATTTTTTTTTGACAAAGGAAATTTTTGCTTGGAATTTTTCATTGTGACGAACAGACGGACGGACAAGCCACATAATTATATAGTAGTAAAACCTGTGGAATTGGATGCTGCCAAAAAATGGCTGGTTTGCGGGTCTGGTTCATAGGAAAACCAATAGAAACTGGATTCTGAATTTTGAGTTTTTCAGAATTTTTTTTTGACAAAGTGAAATTTTTGCTTGGAATTTTTCATTGTGACGAACAGACAGGACGACAGACGGACAAGCCACATAATTATATAGTAACCTGACCTGTGGAATTGGATGCTGCCAAAAAATGGCTGGTTTGCGGGTCTGGTTCATAGGAAAACCAATAGAAACTGGATTCTGAATTTTGAGTTTTTCAGAATTTTTTTTTGACAAAGGTGAAATTTTTGCTTGGAATTTTTCATTGTGACGAACAGACAGACAGACAGACGGACAAGCCACATAATTATATAGTAACCTGACCTGTGGAATTGGATGCTGCCAAAAAATGGCTGGTTTGCGGGTCTGGTTCATAGGAAAACCAATAGAAACTGGATTCTGAATTTTGAGTTTTTCAGAATTTTTTTTTGACAAAGGTGAAATTTTTGCTTGGAATTTTTCATTGTGACGAACAGACAGACAGACAGACGGACAAGCCCATAATTATATAGTAACCTGACCTGTGGAATTGGATGCTGCCAAAAAATGGCTGGTTTGCGGGTCTGGTTCATAGGAAAACCAATAGAAACTGGATTCTGAATTTTGAGTTTTTCAGAATTTTTTTTTGACAAAGGTGAAATTTTTGCTTGGAATTTTTCATTGTGACGAACAGACAGACAGAGACGGACAAGCCACATAATTATATAGTAACCTGACCTGTGGAATTGGATGCTGCCAAAAAATGGCTGGTTTGCGGGTCTGGTTCATAGGAAAACCAATAGAAACTGGATTCTGAATTTTGAGTTTTTCAGAATTTTTTTTTGACAAAGGTGAAATTTTTGCTTGGAATTTTTCATTGTGACGAACGACACAGACAGACAGAGTGGACAAGCCACATAATTATATAGTAACCTGACCTGTGGAATGGGATGCTGCCAAAAAATGGCTGGTTTGCGGGTCTGGTTCATAGGAAAACCAATAGAAACTGGATTCTGAATTTTGAGTTTTTCAGAATTTTTTTTTGACAAAGGTGAAATTTTTGCTTGGAATTTTTCATTGTGACGAACAGACAGACAGACGGACAAGCCACATAATTATATAGTAACCTGACCTGTGGAATTGGATGCTGCCAAAAAATGGCTGGTTTGCGGGTCTGGTTGATAGGAAAACCAATAGAAACTGGATTCTGAATTTTGAGTTTTTCAGAATTTTTTTTTGACAAAGGTGAAATTTTTGCTTGGAATTTTTCATTGTGACGAACAGACAGACAGACAGACGGACAAGCCACATAATTATATAGTAGAAAATAGGATTCAGCACACACAACGCAAACAGGAACTAGAAGAAGAAAAGAAATTCACAAGATGGTTCGGGTCGGAGTTGTGCTTGAAAAATCTGGTGTGGAAGCAGTCAAGGTATGTGAAGTTCCGAGTCAGCGAAAAGGTTCTGACAGAGCTATGGGTACATATTTTTGTTGATATTTTGACCGATGCATCCAACGAAACCGTCGCAGGAATTCGAAGCTCCTACGAACGACGTTCTTTCAAGGGTCGCAACTTCGGGAGAACGTGCCCCCCCATTTCGACATGCAACAGTTGCCTATCACGTTTTCGGTGTTCCTTTAGCAAAGTGCTCCTGAGAGGTCGTGAAGTCCAAGAAGCTGGCCATCAAAGGCCCCGGA
>JAPJBO010001870.1:0-27045 GCA_030068145.1 Diplonema papillatum
CCCGCCGGCCAGAGCGCCCGCTGCAGCACCAACTCCGGTGCCGCCACTCACTGTAGCAGAGCCGCAACCTGCAGCTCTCTCCTCTCCGCCCGTACCTCCTCTGCTAACCGCCTAAGTCTCGGCTGTCTACTTAACTGCTGCCCGAGCGTCAGCCGTCGATGCAGAATTACGGATGCTGGGTCCAACCGATGGCCTCGGCACAGCACATTCAGTACAACTGCGTCGCTTCGCCGTAGACCTCCGGACCAGACTCCCGCCATCGTCGCCCTCATCAGCGCCTGGACATACGAGGTGGCTGCCATACCGCGGTTCTGTATGGCGCTTTGGTCGTCGCTGCAGCGGCGACGAAGCGCTCTCGCTCCTCCATCGGCACCGGTAGGTGGCGAGCTCGGCGGGCTATAGCTTGGGCCTTCTCGTGACGCCACTTTACCCGCTTACTCGGCCTCGACGCCCCTTGCCCCACCGAAAGCATCGTTCCTAACGCGTCAAACGTCTGTTGTCTTTCTATCGTCTTTCTTTGCACCTTCAGCGTCCTCTCTTGGGATACACAAGTTGTGTACCAGTAGGATTTCGCTGCCCCAATTCCCAAATCCGCAGCATCTGCGAACTCCGTGGTTACGCCCCGAGCTGTCCTTTGTCGTCTGTCATGGCCTGTGTGTCATATAAGAAGGCCAACGCGCGCACTACTTCTTCTTCGGTGCCGAGTACCTCGACTGCTCTGGCCCATACTGCGACGAGTGCATTCAATAGTAGAACACTGAGAGGGCACCCTTGCAAAATTCCGTTTGCGGCGCTGAATGCTTCGCCTACCCCGCCGGCAGTTTTGAAGTGCCTTCTAATGGACGCGTACACACCCCTTAGGGCCCTGAGGACTCCTTTGTCTATTCCCATGTACTCTACCACTTTGAACATCACCTCGTGCGGGAGGCGATCAAAGCACTTCTCGTAGTCTACAGACAGCCCGTACAATGGCCGCCCGCACTCGATTGCGTGCTCGATGCGCAAGGCGACATGATGTCGTCTGCTCCTCTGTGATGTACTGCGCCGCGTATCCCGTCGGGTATCCACTGGTGTACCCATTCCCCCAACATCCTCAGCCGCCAGTGATGATGACGTCGCCTCTACTCACGCCCTGTTCCGCGGCAAACTGCCCGAGGTAGGCCCTCAAGCTGGCCGTCGCCTCTCCCCACTCGGTTGCCGTGGTGTATCGTCGAGGGACAAGTACCGACAGCCTCTGCACGTCCGGTTCGCCGCGTCTGGCATCGCCACGCGGTTAAACGTCAGCTTTGAGCTGACCTTCTTCTCCAGTTGAAAGACTGTTCCAGTCGTCGTTTCGATGCGGGTTCCGCGCCTGACGACGACCGAGCACATCTGCCCTGCTTGGCCAGCTAATTCTGGCAACGCGGCCAGCACGACGACCGCACACGCCTCTTTCCGCTTGCCGTCGTCGATGGCCTTCTTGGCTTCCGGGCGACTCGCGATGGCCACTCCCGCTATGTCACAACTCCGCAGTTTCGACAAGTCGACGACTGGAACATCCCAGTCTTCGCTTCGCAGCTGCGCGGGTTGCCGTTCTCTCTTTGCTGGCACCCGCTGCCATGGGGCCTCCGTCCCGGTCTGCGTCGGCCGCATAGCCTCATCAGAGGCAGTGTGTTGCCCGGGACCACTGCTTGGAGGCGCAGACATGTTGTTGGTGAATCGTTTAAGTCCTTCTTGTTGCGTTAGTGGGGAGTTATTTGCATGCAAATGTACCACACTCATTTCAGCCCCGGACTCGACAGCCCTGCGCGACCTCTCAGACTCAGAGTCGTCATCGTGGTGCTTTACCCGCGAACTGCTAAAAATAGTTTGGCGCTCCCAGGGAACCGATAGCGCACCGGCGTACCGGAGAAATGCACCGGTGGCGTTCCTGAGCGACGTCCCCTAAGACTCAGAGTCAGCGTGTGTCAGCCTGCTCCTGCTCTCGATGAACGCGACACAGCTTACCTTTCATCCCGACGACACAAAAACTGTGATGTTCGCCCGTTTTCTGTGCGAGTTAGTGAGTTGCTTCACCAGAAGATGGCAGAACTGGTTACAGTACAGGGCCATCTAGCAGCCTTGTACTGGCTGGATCCAGGTACCTGCCACGCCTGAGCACAAAGTGCCCAAGAATCTCGCGAAAGTCGATTTTCGCCGAAGGTCATCCATTTTCTTAGTGGGGCGACCGGATACTCCTCGGAGAGATGGTCCCTGCACTCTAACTCGTCTCTCTCTCTCTCTTTTCTTGCACGATACGTGCATCTTTGAGAAATTTTTTGCAAAGACAGCCAATTGGCCACCGGTGGGCTGATTGGTGGCTAGTTGGTGGCTGCCCAACTATGGACTACGAGCCAGACTCACATCGCCGTCGTCGCCGTCGTGTGTCTGCAGACGTTCATGTTCATGCCGAAACATTAAGTAAGGGTAGAAAGTTTTTTGTGCCCATGTTCGCGCGCGCGCAAATTTTTCCAAACCTCAGGAAAAAAAAAAGCTTTTGAAAAAAAAACTTTTCAACAACAGGAAAGGTGCAGGGGTGTATATCTTTCTAACTTTCATTGTGCATGCACTTTAGAGTTAGGTTCGCTTGAAATTCCGGGGTTTTTGTGTTGGTTAACAGGTTTGTGTTGTCGGAGATTGGCCTGTGAAGGAAACTGGCATCTGCACCTGTGCAATCACTTTTCCCAGAAATCTGCTACAGGCAAACAAAAGCAGCTGACAAATCAACATGGTTCACATCTCAGCAAGTATGTCGGGTTCCTTCTGGGCCTTTCGACCGCGCACTGGTCGCACATTCCAGGATGTGCTTTGTGGTGCTGTAGTTGCTTGCGACAACGGATTGTTACTGTGTGCAGGTCAGCTTGGCAACGTTCTGGGGCCTTTGCGAGATGAAACACCAGAGTCTCACTTTTCTGCGCCTTCTGCGCGGTCAAGTCACCAAATGTCCTACCAGCAGGCACACACACACGAACCTAGGGACGATGGCCTGTGGATCTTACAGTACTGTAGCGAGTAAGTTACGCCAACCGCAAAAGTCGCGTTTCAGCGTCCTTCGAGGTAGCCTACGACAAAGTTCCAAATTCCTGGACGATGACCAATGTGGGCTTGGCGACTTCTAGGCGACTCGCAGACTTAGAGGAGGATGCGCGTCCCCTAAACATCATGCTGTTGGGGCCTTGTGCTTTGGAAGTTGCCAATAAGCCGTTCCAGAGACCTAGTTATCTCTTCGCACGTGGTGTGTCATGCTTTCGCCTCTTTAGCTCGTCTTGATCGTCGCGCTCAGGCGCGCGTTTGGTGCCTCGCTTCTCCTTCGACTGCTCGTCCAGGTTCATCGGTTGCGCGTCGATTTCTGCTTCTTCACGGCGCTTGGGCGATGGCCGCGCTTCGATGGGCGCTCCTCTACGCCGTTTTGTTGTCGGCTTCGACGCAGAGTTCGTTCGCCGCTTCTTCGCTCGTCTTTTTGACCCTCGCCGCTGGTTTCGTTGTTGGTGCTGCGGTCTCTGATGTTGCTCGTCTTCTGCTGCTTCCGGTAGCAGGATCACTCGATAAGAGAACTTCACAGCCTTCAGGGTGTAGCTGGTTCAAAGAAAAAGTCAAGTTTTCCCATTCAAGCATCAGACTGCAACCGTTGTGTTTTCCCAGCCAAGAAAAGTTTTATTTTTGCGCGCGCGCGCGGAAGATTTTGGGGGTCAAAATAGCATGGACACAAAAAAAAAAAACTTTCTACCCTAACGCATATCAATTGGATTCTTGTTTGTTCCAAACAGTTGCAAACCAGGATCTCAAAAAGAAAGGAAACCATGTTCACGCTGCTGGCAGCTGTCGCCTCTCTCTCTCTGAGAGCCGTAGACGAGTCGTCAGGCGTCGTGCAGCTGCAGCCAGCTGGATTCGTGGCCTCTTGGGGCAACGCTACTGACGTGCTGGTTACGTGGGAGGTCGTCGGCGGTGACTGCGAACGCGCTGCCGCACCTCGCTGTGACTATTGGGTCCCCGGGTCTGCTAAATTCACGTCCCCCGCTTTTGCGACCACATACACTGATAAGTGCACAGGCCAGAACCAATGCACAGCGTGGGTCGGGTGCTTGTTCACAGCTGCTTTGAACTCGACGTTGGTCGACGAGACAATGGCGGAGGGACAGTTCACATTTAATTATGTGTGTGGCGATGGCACTTACGGGTTCTCCGATACGAAGTCAGTTGTGTCCAGAAGGGAGCCCGCTGCGGGGGAAGAGTTTTCGTTCTTCATGACTGCGGACAACGGATTTGATCAGAACGCGACGAGCGTGAAGGATGGCATGCTTCGGTACCAGGAGGATCTGGCGAGCCCCATGGCGAGGTTTTTTCTGGTGGTCGGCGACATTGCTTACTCGAATGGAAACCAAACCCTGTGGGATGTCTGGATGCAGGGCTGGGAGTCACTGCAAAGTGCTGTACCGACCCTATTTTCCCCAGGAAACCATGATGGCCGCTGGCTTTTTGGTAACAACTACGAAGTGCCTAATGCTCCTAAAGTTGGTGGCGGCGAGAGTGGAACCTCATACAGCAAGAGACTGCCAGGTCCCGGCCCGAACGTCTTTGTTGAGTCCAACCTGGGGCAAAACATTCCGAACATGAACTCGACCTCGTACTGGTGGTCTGTAGCCTACGGCGGTATCCGTATCATCGCACTATCCACAGTGCACGACTTTTCCCAAAGCTCTGCTCAATACGCTTGGTTCGTCAACGAGCTCAAGCAGGCCGACACCCCAGAAAGCCGGAAGGTAAACCCATGGGTCATTGTCACAAGCCATTTCCCCATGTATTGTACCATCGACGACTGCTTCTGCGGCAACTACACGCAAGCCGCTCTGGAACAGCGCTGCCAAAGTGGCGGTACGGTATTACCTGGGATACTGGAGGTTAATGGTGTATTCATCAAAGCTCAACTCGAAGAGCTCCTTCTGGAGTATCACGTCGACCTTTTCCTTGCGGGTATGCGTTCTTCCAGGACTCGTCGAACTCTTCGAAGCTAGGGCACAAGTGAGACAAGGGCACAGGTCATTTCAGTCAGTGCCGCACACATCCGTTTTCAAACACTGGGTATGGGTCGGACGATACTCGAAGTACTGCTCCGCAGAAATTCGTTTTGCAGCAATCAGGATCATCGAGGGTAAGGTAATAGCAGGGGCTGGCAGATGAAGCCTTGTCACACCTGTCACGCGGCAGTGTGGGGCACGTCGAAGAAGCCTGGGACTGGAATCGTCGGCAGGGAGCCACCATTTCCTGACCCTGGAGCTCCCAGGGGCAAGTCCAGGCATGCAATTGGTGCATGCCCTGGATTGCGCCCTTGGCACCATGGATGCGCCGGTTTGGTCTTCCTTGCTAGGTGAGAACTCGCAGGCATCTACCTACTTCATTTTCCGCCTTCTGAAGCAGGAGGCAAACTCGTCGAAGCGGTTGGCTACAGCAAGTTTGCCTCCTGCTACATGATTTTGAGCAGGCTTCAAGACCTTGGACGAGAAATCGTCAAAAATATTCAAATATGAGCTGCGCAGTCTCGGTTACCAGTGTGCTTTTTGCACATCCCCAATAAACACACAGGTCATGAGCACGCTTACGAACGAACACTACCCATCAACAATCTGGTGCCGACAGTGGCAAGACCGCCGACAAGAAAACCGGCCGGTACAACCGACCGGTATATTAACCCCACAGCGCCCATCCACATCATGGCAGGTTCTGGAGGCGGCTCGCCTGACTCCGACTGGAGAGACTACTCGGCTTTCAACTGGACAGTTGTCCGCAGCGACGATTTTGAGAACCTGAGCGACCGCCCTTACGGCTTCCTGGTATTCACGATGAGCGGTGACCGAACGAAACTGTCTGGTGCCTACGTTAACGTGGTCAAAAATCATACCTACGACAGGTTTGAAATCGTAAAGTCCGGGTTTTGACGAAGCTGGTGCACAACCTGAGTCAACGAACTCGGACGTTCTGTTGTCCAAGGGCATGACTGATACATTTGTACACTTTGGCACGCCGTCCTTGGAACGGCTCCACGTATTCGCGTAATTCTGCTGATAATTGGTGTGATCCGGTGGCCTTACTTGGTTGTACAAGAGGTGTTTGTGGGGAGTACTTGGGAAGTTCATGGGAAGTTACTGAAAGTTCTACTGAAAGTTATGTCTGTAGGCAAAACCCCGTTTTCATATTTCTTCGACGAAAAGCAAAAGAATAAACCAAAACTACGCACTTCTTTCATTAGTCTTGTCTCCGGAGAAAATTCTTTACACACCCCTGTGGACTAGGCGGAGAGTGTGGGACTACTTTTTGAGGCCTTTTTCGCGCTTGCACAAATATAATGCGTCTTAGACAGTCGAAAGGGGCGGAGGACCTCGTCCTCGTCGCCTTCCCTTTCGCTGCTCCGAGGCGGCGTTATATCGGCAAGCTCGGGCAGTTCTGGAAACGTGGTGTCGCAGTACTGCCTGAGTTGCTTAACCTTCTTGCCCATGTTCTCAGAAAAAGGGACAGGAGGAGCAATCTTCCACAACCCCGGAGTGGGGTTGCCTCCGAACCCGTTTTCACACCTCTTCAGGATATCAGCAACGGTTTTGACCGAGGGGGTCTGTAGCAGCCTCAAGAGACTATTCGCTGTCCGGAGGGTCTGGCGGGTTGGCGGGGAGCATCACCAACGCCCCAGTGCGGGCAAAGGGATGCTGATGCTGCAAGGGAGCCCTGGTTAACCCCGACAAGCTCCGGACGAACTACACGCGGCGCGAGAGATTGAGAAGGAGAAGGCACCGTAGTGCAGCGCCAAGAGGATCATAGGTGTGGCTTTGCGCTGAGACTGGGAAGCGGGCTGGGGCAGGGACGCCCCATTTAACAAGCCTTCTACCGTGGCAGCACAAAGAAAAACCATATAGCCCTTTCTTGCTCTAAGAGAACCCATTCATGAACGGTCACACGGAGACCCTAAACCCCCGGAATTTCAAGCGAACTTTAACTCTAAAAAAAGTCGCATGTATGTGACCTCTTGAGAAGCTGGGATCAGCGTAGCTGCTTCGGTCATCCTACACACCGTAGCTGAGCTCGTACACAAAACCTAGCCCGAAGTCTTGATCGCTCTCGGGGGCGGAATAGGCGTCGTTCTGTACTTCTGGCAAACAGGATGTGTTTGCACACCAGGGTTTTGTTTGATCTGCCGTGCCAGCAACCCGCGCATTTCGTGTTTGCGGAATGGGTTCCTGTAGGGGAAGCACTCCTGGAGTTGCTCAAGCTTGAGAAAAGCTGTTTCATGGGGCCTCTGCAGGAGCTCACACACTGACCGCATCCGCATGAACTCGGAGCAAGCGATAACGATTGTCCACGACGCTAGGCAACGGCACAGTCCTATTCGAACTCTGTAGCCAGGGTGCCTTGGTTTCGCTCGGATCATCCAGAAGGCATTAAGGCAGTCAACCGTGGCATCGATGACAACTGACCATGTCAACCGTTTTTCTAGGCAAAGAAGGCACGAAAGAATAAAAGGGAGAAAATGGAGAAACGCAAGCGCGACCTTCCACCATCAAGAGGGGACCCACCAGCAGCAAAACGAGCAAGGATCGAGCGGCAGGTTGTCCCTGTTCTAGGCGACAGGAGAATCCCGGTAGCGGTTCCTCGGAGGCTGCCTCCTGCGCAGGGCGTCTTGCACCGAGGCGCACGGACACTGCCTGCACCCCTGCCGCAACAACGAACCCGAGACATGGCGTGGCGACCACAGCGAAGCACACGAGATATTCCGTGGTCGGAATCACATCGAAGCACACCTGGCCTCTTATATACGCAGCGAATGGCACGAGACGTGTCACGGCCGGAGTCACAGCGAAGCTCACGTGTCTTGACCACTACCGTACCGAAGCTTTCACGCTCCTCCTTTCCACTCCGTTCCCCTGTTGAAGCGACCAATTCGTTGCCACTTAGTGTACCAACGACGGTGCCTGCAGCAATTACCGAAGAAGTCCGAGAGAAGAATGCAGAGCGCGAAGCAGACGAGCAAAAAAAGCGCGAGCTGGGAAAGAGACTGCGCGGTTGGAAAGACAGGTTCGAAGCAGAATATGGCAGGCAGCCCACTATCACCGACCTTGAAGATCCCGCACACGTCGGAATCCGCCGACTGAAGGCCGAGTTCGAGTCTTTGAAGGAAAAATGCAAGGTGCCGCTCCTCAGTGCAGCGGAGCTACACAGTATCCGAACGGCCTACACCGCCAAAAACACGAAATACCGGCAGTGGAAGATGCGCTTTGCCGAAGAATTCCACCGTGCACCGACGCCGGACGACCTCAAAAAGCCCCCTTTCACAGCCATCAGTGCTCTCTACACAGCTCTTCTCGACCTCAAGTATGTCTCTCTGACTCAGCAGGGCTGCTATTTCTTTCGCCGTCCGGGGGTTCCCCCTGTGTGGAGGCATGCAGGCACAAGTCGTAGGGCAGAAAGTTGTCGGAGGTTGTTCCACGCCCCACATGCTGGACACCGTTGCACACAGGCCTGAACTCAGTTCTTACATTCGGATCTAAAAGGCAGTTTTTGCTTTGTCATATTGTACAGGTGTGAATCGAAATCCCTGCTTCGAATTCACCCTTTTTCGAGACTGGGCCTATGAACATGCAATGTGAATAGCCTCTATTCGAGCCAACCCGGCTTTTGTCTACACTAAAAAGTGTATTTCTTTTGGACTATAATAGTGCGGAGCAAACTTTTTTTTTCCCCTGCCAAAATACATAGGGGTGCAGAGTAAGTGGGCGTCGGCCTTCAGGCCAGTAGGCCCGGGTTCGAACCCCGCCCCTCACACTTTCCAGTCGAAGATTGTTTTCGAGGTTTGTTGCGTTTCGGGGTCTAATGTGCCGAAATTTGCGTTTTTGGCGGAGTTTCTGTTCTCGGTATCTCGTGGTACTTGGGTTACCCCGGGTGCAGTCTGGGAAAACGGAGTCGGGGGGGGGGGTTCGGAGGGGTCTCCCCCCCCGGGTACTGGTGCCGAACTTGCCATCACAGGCCAAACTTAGCATCACTCGAGCTTCGCTTCACTTTTAGCATCGCCCGAACACCAGAACTTAGCTTCACCCGAACGTTGCTTCGCCCGAACTGTGCATCGCCCGAGCTTAGCTTCCCCAGAACTCAGCTTCGTGCGAACTTTGCTTCACCCGAGCTTGCTTCTTCCCTTCACCAGAACTTAGCTTCGCCCGAACTTTGCTTCACCAGAACTTTGCTTCACCAGAACTTAGCTTTGCCCGAACTTTGCTTCACCCGAACTTTACTGTTCCCGAACTTTAACTGCTGCCTCCAGTCTCCCCCCGCGCCGGTCTTTAGCCGAGCGCACGTACTTTTTTGCATCCAGTGCACATCACTGATCCCCAGCCTCCAAAGGTACCCCGCAACCGGAGTTCTTCTGGAACAGTCTTACCCAATACTAGGCGCAAACTCGTTCCATATTCGAAGTGTGCTCCTGAGACGCGCACTTTCTCACTCCAATTACTGAAGCCGTCGAGTGCTGTAGATAAATTGGCTAGAGTTACACTCACTAACGAGGAACTCGATGAGCTGGATGACGATCCCGCTGACGATCTCGAAGAAGGTGAAGACGAAGAGTGGGAAGAGGAGGAAGCAGAACCAGTGCCGCCCAAACTTAACATCACCATCGACACGAGCACCATCGCAATCCCAAAAGGTTTCGCTCTGAAAATGGACGCCGGCGATGATGACAAGGGAGAAAGCGGCAATCTTGCAACACAGCACGCCAAGAACGTATCACTGAACTTCTCGTTCCTTCCTACTTCAGCTACAGAGGACAATTTGTGCTCGTCTACATGTAAAGAAAGCGACCAACCGGCGGGAAGTGCGCACTTCGTATTCACCTCTACAGCAAGTGATTCCTGAGAATAAGCGAATATCTTTCTATCCGTCATTGGTATTGCTCTGAACAAAAGGCCGAGCAAAAATTGTTCTCGTCTTCTTGCATAGTCTGACATTTGCAGAACCAGAGCTCCTCAGTGTTCTGACTAGCACTCATCAAACATGAGAGAATCACAGTGCATGAGTATAGAAACACTGTTGAGCACATTACGTCTCGAGCAAACCTGCATTTTCCTTGCAGTAGGGTCGGCGACTTCTGCTCTTGTTACCCAAGATTAGCTTCACACTCTTGCCCCTTTTGTGCTTCAACGTCTCTTTGACACAGGACCCCCAGACCACGTTTTCCGGGGGTTCTGAATGCTTCTGGGTTCTCTGTGGGTTGCCAGTCGGGTAGTTTTTTGTGGCTGCATTTTCGGTTTCAGGCCTTTAGAAACCTCGATGTGGGCCAACTTTTCCAAAGGGACTGGCCTTTAGAAGCCTTGATGTGGGTCAACTTTTTTGAAGGACTGACCTTTAGAAACCTTGATGTGGGCCAACCCGCAAACCCGCACTCGGTGGCCCTGCGGGCCCCCTCGTGCATTTGATGGATTCTTAGTGCTTCGATGTGGGCCTTCTTGTCCAGGTTCGGCCTCTTGTGTGAAGAGGCCGACTCGAAAGAAAACAGGATTCAGCACACACAACGCAAACAGGAACTAGAAGAAGAAAAGAAATTCACAAGATGGTTCGGGTCGGAGTTGTGCTTGAAAAATCTGGTGTTCGAGAGTTCGTGTGGAAGCAGTCAAGGTATGTGAAGTTCCGAGTCAGCGAAAAGGTTCTGACAGAGCTATGGGTACATATTTTTGTTGATATTTTGACCGATGCATCCAACGAAACCGTCACAGGAATTCGAAGCTCCTACGAACGACGTTCTTTCAAGGGTCGCAACTTCGGGAGAACGTGCCCCCCCATTTCGACATGCAACAGTTGCCTATCACGTTTTCGGTGTTCCTTTAGCAAAGTGCTCCTGAGAGGTCGTGAAGTCCAAGAAGCTGGCCATCAAAGGCCCCGGAATTCTCAATGGGTGGTCTTGGGGTTGGGGGACAAAATCTGACTTGCCACCTCCTCGCGGTGTCCCCTGGAAACGTGTTTTTCGAAACGCGGCCAAGGCAAGCAGTTCCTTTGCTGTGGGTGAAAGCCCCTAACTTCGTATCTGGCCTCCGAGCTGTGCACCTACTCTTCCCAGGCGTAAAAAAAAGGTCGGCAAGAAAGCAGCAGCAGCAGCAAGGCAGCAGCAGCAAGGCAGGCAGCAGTAGAAGCAAGGCAGCAGCAGCAAGGCAGCAGCAGCAAGGCAGCAGCAGCAAGGCAGCCACGGCAAGGCAGCCGCGGCAAGGCAGCAACGGCAATGCAGCAGCAGAAGCAAGACAGCAGCGGCAAGGCAGCAGCAGCAAGGCAAGACAGCAGCGGCAAGGCAGGAGCGGCAGCAGGACAGCAGCAGCAAGGCAGCAGCAGCAAGGCAGCAGCGGCAAGGCAGCAGCAGCAAGGCAGCCAGAGCAAGACAGCAGCGGTTAATCAGCAGGAGGAAGAGCACCAACAGAAGGCAGCAGACAGGATAGGAGCTTTGAATTCAAATAAACATAAACAGAAAATCAAAACACAGGCGAAGTTTGTTTGAAGCGCTTAAGAAGGAAATCGGAGCTTGCAATGAAAGCAGTCTTTGCAAGCGAAGGTCCTTGACTGCAGTGTTTGGTTTTGCGAGAATTCCACAGCTTCGGAGAAAGGCAGCAGAGCAGCAGGAGCAAGAGTAGCAGCAAGAAGAGCAGCAAGAGGAGGAGCAAGGCAGCAGCAAGGCAGACAGCAACTTTCGTTTCAAAGAAACCTAAACAGGAAATTAAAACACAGACGAAGTTTGCGAATCGGGGCTTCGATGAAAAATGCAAGCCTTTCCATTTCGAAGGGGGAGGGTCGTTTACTGCAGCGTTTGGTTTTGAGAGAGTTTCACAGCTTCGATGAAAGGCAACAAGAGAAGCAGGAGCAAGAGCAGCACCAGCACCAAACACAGGAACAACAGGAGCAGCTAGATGAGCAGCAGCAAGGCAGCAAAAACCCCATCGAAGTCAAGAGAAGGTTGCTTTAAGCCTTTTGCCCACACTTTTCTTCTTATTTTAAAGAAATGAATGTAAAGAAATGAAAAGATGTCCCAGTGCTGGCATGGCAGGCCCCTTTTGGCCCAAAGAACAGGTAGCCACCGTTGTCAGCAGGGGGACAAAATCTGACTTGCCACCTCCTCGCGGTGTCCCCTGGAAACGTGTTTTTCGAAACGCGGCCAAGGCAAGCAGTACCTTTGCTGTGGGTGAAAGCCCCTTACTTCGTATCTGGCGTCCGAGCTGCGCACCTACCCTTCCCGGGCGTAAAAGATCCTGCCCCAAGCTGCCCAGCAGGAACGGGGGGGGCGCAAACCCGCAAACCCGCACTCGGTTGCCCTGCGGGCCCCCTCGTGGATTGGATTGATTCTCAGTGTTTGTAGCCTTCCTTCTAGATACGGCCTCTTTGTGAGAGGCCGACTCGAAAGAGAGCGAAAAACGCAACAAAAACAGGAAATAGTACCAAAGAACAAGTTCACGATGAATGGCGAGGATGTCGGACGAATTTGGTGATCCGAAAAGCTGGTCTTTGAGGTTTCGCGCAAAACGAACCAAGGTATGCCCACTTGTGAGTCATTGAAGAGGTTCTGGGAGAGCTATGGGTACCCGTTTTCTCGAGTTTTTGACCGATTCATCCAAAGAAACCCTCACAGGAATTCGGAGCTCATGTGAACAGTGTTCTTTCGCCGGTCGGAACTTCGCAAGTACAAGCCCCCCCTTTTGAAAGGGAGAAGGTCTCTTATCGTGCGTTTCTTTACATGAGGGACAAGAATCTGACCTGCACCTCCTCGTGGTGTCCCTCGGAAACGTGCTCAACGCGCGGCCGACGCAGGCAGTCTTTGATATTGTTTCCCGAATTGGTTGGTCAACAATGACCGTGTGTTTGGTTGATTGGAAAAGTTCGTCTTGCGGAAACCTTCAAAGCATGCGAATTTGCAAGTCATTCAAGAGGTTCTGACAGGCCTATGGGTACTCATTTTCTTGGATCTTTGACTGATCCATCCAAAGAAGGCCTCACAGGAATTCAAAGCTGAGACAAACGACGTTCTTTCGAGGGTCGGAACTTCGGGGAACAAGCCCCCCCGAATTCGACATCAGGAGAAGGTCGCATATTGCCGTTTTTGCCGTTCCTTGAACAAGATTGCCCCTAAAGACCAGGAAGTGAAGAAGACTGGCCTCCGGAGGCCCAGGGGTTCTCGATGAGTGGTTCTGCGGGTCTCGTGTGGAAACAATCAGGGTATGCGAATTTGCGTGTCATTGAAGAGGTTGTGAGAGAGCTATGGGTACCCGTTTTCTTGCATTTCGGACCGATGCATCCAAAGAAACCCCCACAGGAATTCGAAGCTCATGCGAACAGTGTTATTTCGATGGTCAGAACTAAGGGTCTTTTTGAAAGCGAGAAGGTCTCATATCTCGTGTTTCCTTACATGGGGGACAAGAATCTGACCTGCACCTCCTCGTGGTGTCCCTCGGAAACGTGCTGAACGCGCGGCCGACGCAGGCAGTCTCTGATTATGTTTCCCCAATTGGTTGGTCAACAATGACTGTTTGTTTGGTTGATGGGAAAAGCTCAGCTTGGGGGCCCGCGTGGAAATGGTCAAAGCAAAGATGCAAATTTGCGAGTCATTGAAGGGGTTCTGGGAGAGCTATGGGTACCCGTTTTCTCGAATTCTTGACCGATTCATCCAAAGAAGCCCTCACAGGAATTCGAACCAGACGAACAACATTCTTTCGAGGGTCGGAACTTCGGGGAATTAGCCCCGAATTCGACATCAGGAGAAGGTCGCGTGCGTTTTTTGATGTTCCTTCAGCAAGGTGGCCCCTATAGACCCGCCGAAGTGCAAGGGACAGCCTTGCGAAGCCCAGGTGATGTCAATGAGTGGTCTTGCAGGTCTCGTGTGGAAACAATCAGAGTATTCGGATTTGCGGGTCATTGAAGAGGTTCTGAGATACTTACGTGTACCCGTTTTCTTGTATTCTCGATCGATTCATACTAAGAAGCCCCGGGCGACAATGTCGGACGAATTTGGTGATCCGAAAAGCTGGTCTTCGAGGTTTCGCGCGAAACCAACGAAGGTATGCCCACTTGCGAGTCATTGAAGAGGTTCTGGGAGAGCTATGGGTACCCGTTTTCTCGAATTTTTGACCAGTTCATCCAAAGAATCCCTCACAGAAATTCGAAGCACAGACGAACAGTGTTCTTTCAAGGGTCGGAACTTCGGAAGTACAAGCCCCTCCTTTTGAAAAGGGGGAAGGTCTCTTATCATGCGTTTCTTACATGAGCCTGCACCTCCTCGTGGTGTCCCTCGGAAACGTGCTCAACGCGTGGCCGACGAAGGCAGTCTTTGATATTGTTTCCCGAATCGATTGGTCAAACAATGACTGTGTGTTTGGTTGATTGGAAAAGCTCGTCTTGCGGAAACCTTCAAAGCATGCGAATTTGCGAGTCATACAAGAGGTTCTGACGTTTTTATGACATTCCTTCTGCAATATGGCCCTGAACAGCATAGAAGGTCGGAACTTCCCCGAATTCGACATCAGGAGAAGATCGCATACGAGTGGTTTTGCGGATCTAGTATGCGGATTTGTTGGTCATTGATTGATTTCTTGATTTCGGGGCTTCCCAATTGCTTCGAAGTGATCCGAAATGAAAAGGCTCACCTCCCTGAAGTTGTGGCCTTCAAAGAAAGTTTTGGTAGTTAGTAGTGGAAGCTCCAACCTCACATGAGGGTTTCTTTCGAAGCATTTTGCAAGTTTGGGAAGCCACACAGGGATAAGGCCACATAAGGCTGTTCATGCTCACTTTTCTCCATCTTTATAAAGAAATGATAAAGAAGTCCCACGAGTGCTGACATGGCAGGCCCCTTTTGGCCGAAAAACAGGTTGCCACTAATGTCAGCACGTGGAGTTTTCACCCCTTTGCCTTTTCCAGCAGAAGCAGCAGCAGCAGAGCAGCAGCAAGAGCAGCAGCAAGAGCATCAGTAGCCAGGAAAGCGAAAGCACAAAAGAGCAGCCAAAAGCAGCAGCAGAGACCAGCAGCAGCAGCAGCAGGACCCCAGCAAGACCGAGAGAATGCCTTGACAGGATTCCTTGGCACCTTCAAGAAAGAGAATGTAGACACACAGGACTCCAACACTATCCATTTGCTTCCCGTTCTGCGCCGTTCCTCTGGAGTCCTGTGTTTGCCCCACCTGAACTTGCAAAAGTGGGATGCCAACCCCTGCATTCTAGAACCCAAAGGTTCACGGAAAAGAGGGTGGAGTTAGAGCAGCCAGAAATGGCAGGTCCAGGGGACCAACGCGCCGCAAACCCGACCAAACCTGGTCTGATCTTCTTGGGGTCTGACCTGCGAGAATTGGGTGCTGCCAAAATTTTGCAGTTTTCCTAAAGGAAATTGCCTAGGAAAATGGATTTTTGGATTTTTTTTTTCAGGAATTTTTTGGAATTTTTTTTTCTATGAAGGTGAAATTTTTGCTTGGAGTTTTTCATTGTGACAGACGGACAGATTCTTAACCCGCATATTTATATAGTAACCTGGTCTGATCTTCTTGGGGTCTGACCTGCGAGAATTGGGTGCTGCCAAAATTTTGCAGTTTTCCTAAAGGAAATTGCCTAGGAAAATGGATTTTTGGATTTTTTTTTTCAGGAATTTTTTGGAATTTTTTTTTCTATGAAGGTGAAATTTTTGCTTGGAGTTTTTCATTGTGACAGACGGACAGATTCTTAACCCGCATATTTATATAGTAACCTGGTCTGATCTTCTTGGGGTCTGACCTGCGAGAATTGGGTGCTGCCAAAATTTTGCAGTTTTCCTAAAGGAAATTGCCTAGGAAAATGGATTTTTGGATTTTTTTTTTCAGGAATTTTTTGGAATTTTTTTTTCTATGAAGGTGAAATTTTTGCTTGGAGTTTTTCATTGTGACAGACGGACAGATTCTTAACCCGCATATTTATATAGTAACCTGGTCTGATCTTCTTGGGGTCTGACCTGCGAGAATTGGGTGCTGCCAAAATTTTGCAGTTTTCCTAAAGGAAATTGCCTAGGAAAATGGATTTTTGGATTTTTTTTTTCAGGAATTTTTTGGAATTTTTTTTTCTATGAAGGTGAAATTTTTGCTTGGAGTTTTTCATTGTGACAGACGGACAGATTCTTAACCCGCATATTTATATAGTAACCTGGTCTGATCTTCTTGGGGTCTGACCTGCGAGAATTGGGTGCTGCCAAAATTTTGCAGTTTTCCTAAAGGAAATTGCCTAGGAAAATGGATTTTTGGATTTTTTTTTTCAGGAATTTTTTGGAATTTTTTTTTCTATGAAGGTGAAATTTTTGCTTGGAGTTTTTCATTGTGACAGACGGACAGATTCTTAACCCGCATATTTATATAGTAACCTGGTCTGATCTTCTTGGGGTCTGACCTGCGAGAATTGGGTGCTGCCAAAATTTTGCAGTTTTCCTAAAGGAAATTGCCTAGGAAAATGGATTTTTGGATTTTTTTTTTCAGGAATTTTTTGGAATTTTTTTTTCTACGAAGGTGAAATTTTTGCTTGGAGTTTTTCATTGTGACAGACGGACAGATTCTTAACCCGCATATTTATATAGTAACCTGGTCTGATCTTCTTGGGGTCTGACCTGCGAGAATTGGGTGCTGCCAAAATTTTGCAGTTTTCCTAAAGGAATTGCCTAGGAAAATGGATTTTTGGATTTTTTTTTTCAGGAATTTTTTGGAATTTTTTTTTCTATGAAGGTGAAATTTTTGCTTGGAGTTTTTCATTGTGACAGACGGACAGATTCTTAACCCGCATATTTATATAGTAACCTGGTCTGATCTTCTTGGGGTCTGACCTGCGAGAATTGGGTGCTGCCAAAATTTTGCAGTTTTCCTAAAGGAATTGCCTAGGAAAATGGATTTTTGGATTTTTTTTTTCAGGAATTTTTTGGAATTTTTTTTTCTATGAAGGTGAAATTTTTGCTTGGAGTTTTTCATTGTGACAGACGGACAGATTCTTAACCCGCATATTTATATAGTAACCTGGCGCACTCGGTGGCCCTGCGGGCCCCCTCGTGGATTGGATTGATTCTCAGTGTGTTTCAGCCTTCCTTCTAGAAACAGCCTCTTTGTGAAGAGGCCGACTCGAAGGAGAGCGAAAAACGCAACAAAAACAGGAAAATTTAGTACCAAAAAACAAGTTCACAATGTATAGCGACAATGTCGGACGAATTTGGTGATCCGAAAAGCTGGTCTTTGAAGTTTCGCGCGAAACCAACCAAGGTATGCCCACTTGCGAGTCATTGAAGAGGTTCTGGGAGAGCTATGGGTACCCGTTTTCTCGAATTTTTGACCAATTCATCCAAAGAAACCCTCACAGGAATTCGTAGCTCATACGAACAGTGTTCTTTCGCCGGTCGGAACTTCGGAAGTACAAGCCCCCCCCCTTTTGAAAGGGAGAAGGTCTCTTATCATGCGTTTCTTTACATGAGGGACAAGAATCTGACCTGCACCTCCTCGTGGTGTCCCTTGGAAACGTGCTCAACGCGCGGCCGACGCAGGCAGTCTTTGATATTGTTTCCCCAGTTGGTTGGTCAACAATGACCGGGTGTTTGGTTGATTGGAAAAGCTCTTCTTGCGGAAACCGTCAAAGCATGCGGATTTGCGAGTCATTGAAGAGGTTTTGGGAGAGCTATGGGTACCCGTTTTCTTCCGTTTTTGACCGATTCATTCAAAGAAGCCCTCACAGGAATTCGAAGCTCAGACAAACGTCATTCTTTGAAGGGTCGGAACTTCGGGGAACAAGCCCCCCCGAATTCGACATCAGGAGAAGGTCGCGTGTTGCCGTTTTTGACGTTCCTCGAACAAGATGGCCCTTAAAGTCCAGGAAGTGAAGAAGACTGGCCTCCGGAGGCCCAGGGGTTATCAATGAGTGGTTCTGCGGGTCTCGTGTGGAAACAATCTGGGTATGCGGATTTGCGAGTCATTGAAGAAGTTGTGAGAAAGCTATGGGTACCCGTTTTCTTCCATTTTAGACCGATGCATCCAAAGAAGCCCTTACAGGAATTCTTAGCTCAGACAAATGTCATTCTTTTCAGGTCGGAACTTCGGGGAATTCGACATCAGGAGAAGGTCGCGTATTGCCGTTTTTGAGAAGAAGACTGGCCTCCGGAGGCCCAGGGGTTATCGATGAGTGGTTCTGCGGGTCTCGTGTGGAAACTATCTGGGTAAAATAGAGTAAGGCGGACATGCTTGTGTATTCGTGGTGGAATTTTCCTCTTTTCCCGTTTGGTTTCCGCGCCCATGAAAATGGAACCCCCATGAGCGCGTTACGGGGTCCCAAGTGCCGGGTGGAGCGGCGTAAAAAAAAAAAAAAAAAAAAAAAAAAAAAAAAAAAAAAGGTATTTGGAGTTGTGAGTCATTGAAGAGGTTATGAGAGAGCTATGGGTACCCGTTTTCTTCCATTTCGGACCGATGCATCCAAAGAAACCCCCACAGGAATTCGATGCTCATGCGAACAGTGTTATTTCGATGGTCAGAACTTCGGAAGTACAAGCCCCCCTTTTTGAAAGCGAGAAGGTCTCATATCTCGTGTTTCCTTACTACATGAGGGACAAGAATCTGACCTGCACCTCCTCGTGGTGTCCCTCGGAAACATGCTCAACGCGCTGCCGATGCAGGCAGTCTTAGATGTTGTTTCCCCAATTGGTTGGTCAACAATGACCGTGTGTTTGGTTGATTGGAAAAGCTCGTCTTGCGGAAACCGTCAAAGCATGCGAATTGCAAATCATTCAAGAGGTTCTGACAGTGCTATGGGTACTCATGTTCTTCAATTCTTGACCGCTAAGACGAACCATGTTCTTTCGAGGGTCGGAACTGCGGAGAACAAGTGCAGGAGACTGGCCTCGGGAAGCCCAGGTGATGTCAATGAGTGGTTTTGCGGGTCTAATCAAATTATTCGAGTTTGCGGGTCATTGAAGAGGTTCTGAGAGAGCTGCGGGTACCCGTTTTCGTGTATTCATTACCGATTCATTCAAAGAAGCCCTCGCAGGAATCCGAAGCTCAGATGAACGACATTGAAATGAAACACTCGCAACACTTATAAACATGGCTAGCCGTATTTAAGCATACCTACTACCCACATACCACCCGCCTCACAGCCTCAATGGTCAACCGGAGACCCTAAAACACCGAACCTCTAAACCACAATAAACGCTTGAAAAGGCTCACCTCCCTGAAGTTGTGGCCTTCAAAGAACGTCTCAGTAGTTAGTAGTGGAAGCTTCGACTTCACACGAGGGTTTCTTTCGAAGCATTGTTCTACCAAGTTTGGAAGCCACACAAGGATACAGCAAGAAATGGTAAAGCACGTGGGGTTCACTGGCTTACCGTTAAAAAAAAAACGAGAGCAGCAGAGCAGCAGCAAGAGCAGCAGCAAGAGCAGCAGCAAGAGCAGCAGCAAGAGCAGCAGCAAGAGCAGCAGCAAGAGCAGCAGCAAGAGCAGCAGCAAGAACAGCAGCAAGAGCAGCAGCAAGAGCAGGAGAAGAACAGCAGCAGCAGCATCAGCAGAACCAAACTAGGAACCAAAAACATTGGGAGGGGGGAAGGGGGAAGGGGAAAATGGCTATTGGTTGTCTCTTGTGTTTGTGCTTTGTCCCATCTTTGAAGGGTTGAAAGGAAGCTGCACTTTGCAACGCGGGAGTACCTGTCGAGCCAGTCAGCAAGATCAACCTGTGCCACTATGCCAGCATTTTGGATCAGAAGCGAGCCCCTCCATAGGCTTTGTTGGGCGTCCTTGACGTCATGCTTTGGGCAACTCCTGCAGGCAGTTCCTCACAACCGGCCGAAAAAACTTTGTCTCACAACATTGTATGTGGCCAACTGTAGTGGAAACAAAACAAACCTTTCGAGGTCTGTGTGTTCAAAGTTCTGATGGTCCTTAATCGGTGGAAGTTTTGGGCAGATTAGAGACAGACAAAGCACATGCATAGCAACAATCTTTGGCATGGGATGTGATTCTTGAACTTTCCTCCTCAAATTTGCGGTTTTTGGAAACTTTTTGAAATAGCCAGGAAAGCGAAAGCAGAAAACAGCAGCCAAAATCAGCAGCAGAGACCAGCAGCAGCTCCAAGAGGGCCCCAGCAAGACCAAGAGAATGCCTTGACAGGATTCCTTGGTTGAAGAAAGAGAATGTAGACACACAGGACTCCAACACTATCCATTTGCTTCCCGTTCTGCGCCGTTCCTTCTGGAGTCCTGTGTTTGCCCCGCCTGAAATTGCAAAAGTGGGATGCCAAGCCCGAAAAAGCAGAAGCCAAAGGTTTAAGGAAAAGAGGGTTGGGGTGAGAGCAGAACCGGAAATGGCAGGTCCAGGGGACCAACGCGCTGCAAACCCGACCAAACCTGGTCTGATCATCTTGGGGTCTGACCCGCTAGAATTGGATGCTGCCAAAATTTTGCAGTTTTCCTAAAGGAAATTGCCTAGGAAAATGGATTTTTGGATTTTTTTTTTCAGGAATTTTTTGGAATTTTTTTTTCTACAAAGGTGAAATTTTTGCTTGGAGTTTTTCATTGTGACAGACGGACAGATTCTTAACCCGCATATTTGTATAGTAACCTGGTCTGATCATCTTGGGGTCTGACCCGCTAGAATTGGATGCTGCCAAAATTTTGCAGTTTTCCTAAAGGAAATTGCCTAGGAAAATGGATTTTTGGATTTTTTTTTTCAGGAATTTTTTGGAATTTTTTTTTCTACAAAGGTGAAATTTTTGCTTGGAGTTTTTCATTGTGACACACGGACAGATTCTTAACCCGCATATTTGTATAGTAACCTGGTCTGATCATCTTGGGGTCTGACCCGCTAGAATTGGATGCTGCCAAAATTTTGCAGTTTTCCTAAAGGAAATTGCCTAGGAAAATGGATTTTTGGAATTTTTTTTTCAGGAATTTTTTGGAATTTTTTTTTCTACAAAGGTGAAATTTTTGCTTGGAGTTTTTCATTGTGACACACGGACAGATTCTTAACCCGCATATTTGTATAGTAACCTGGTCTGATCATCTTGGGGTCTGACCCGCTAGAATTGGATGCTGCCAAAATTTTGCAGTTTTCCTAAAGGAAATTGCCTAGGAAAATGGATTTTTGGATTTTTTTTTTCAGGAATTTTTTGGAATTTTTTTTTCTACAAAGGTGAAATTTTTGCTTGGAGTTTTTCATTGTGACACACGGACAGATTCTTAACCCGCATATTTGTATAGTAGTAACCTGGTCTGATCATCTTGGGGTCTGACCCGCTAGAATTGGATGCTGCCAAAATTTTGCAGTTTTCCTAAAGGAAATTGCCTAGGAAAATGGATTTTTGGAATTTTTTTTTCAGGAATTTTTTGGAATTTTTTTTTCTACAAAGGTGAAATTTTTGCTTGGAGTTTTTCATTGTGACAGACGGACAGATTCTTAACCCGCATATTTGTATAGTAACCTGGTCTGATCATCTTGGGGTCTGACCCGCTAGAATTGGATGCTGCCAAAATTTTGCAGTTTTCCTAAAGGAAATTGCCTAGGAAAATGGATTTTTGGATTTTTTTTTTCAGGAATTTTTTGGAATTTTTTTTTCTACAAAGGTGAAATTTTTGCTTGGAGTTTTTCATTGTGACAGACGGACAGATTCTTAACCCGCATATTTATATAGTAACCTGGTCTGATCATCTTGGGGTCTGACCCGCTAGAATTGGATGCTGCCAAAATTTTGCAGTTTTCCTAAAGGAAATTGCCTAGGAAAATGGATTTTTGGATTTTTTTTTTCAGGAATTTTTTGGAATTTTTTTTTCTACAAAGGTGAAATTTTTGCTTGGAGTTTTTCATTGTGACAGACGGACAGATTCTTAACCCGCATATTTGTATAGTAACCTGGTCTGATCATCTTGGGGTCTGACCCGCTAGAATTGGATGCTGCCAAAATTTTGCAGTTTTCCTAAAGGAAATTGCCTAGGAAAATGGATTTTTGGATTTTTTTTTTCAGGAATTTTTTGGAATTTTTTTTTCTACAAAGGTGAAATTTTTGCTTGGAGTTTTTCATTGTGACACACGGACAGATTCTTAACCCGCATATTTGTATAGTAACCTGGTCTGATCATCTTGGGGTCTGACCCGCTAGAATTGGATGCTGCCAAAATTTTGCAGTTTTCCTAAAGGAAATTGCCTAGGAAAATGGATTTTTGGATTTTTTTTTTCAGGAATTTTTTGGAATTTTTTTTTCTACAAAGGTGAAATTTTTGCTTGGAGTTTTTCATTGTGACAGACGGACAGATTCTTAACCCGCATATTTGTATAGTAACCCGCACTCGGTTGCCCTGCGGGCCCCCTCGTGTATTGGATTGATTCTCAGTGTGTTTCAGCCTTCCTTCTAGAAACAGCCTCTTTGTGAAGAGGCCGACTCGAAAGAGAGCGAAAAACGCAACAAAAACAGGAAAATTTAGTACCAAAAAACAAGTTCACAATGTATAGCGACAATGTCGGACGAATTTGGTGATCCGAAAAGCTGGTCTTTGAAGTTTCGCGCGAAACCAACCAAGGTATGCCCACTTGCGAGTCATCGAAGAGGTTCTGGGAGAGCTATGGGTACCCGTTTTCTCGAATTTTTGACCAATTCATCCAAAGAAACCCTCACAGGAATTCGTAGCTCATACAAACAATGTTCTTTCGCCGGTCGGAACTTCGGAGTACAAGCCCCCCCCCTTTTGAAAGGGAGACGGTCTCTTATCATGCGTTTCTTTACATGAGGGACAAGAATCTGACCTGCACCTCCTCGTGGTGTCCCTCGGAAACGTGCTGAACGCGCGGCCGACGCAGGCAGTCTTTGATATTGTTTCCCCAGTTGGTTGGTCAACAATGACCGTGTGTTTGGTTGATTGGAAAAGCTCTTCTTGCGGAAACCGTCAAAGCATGCGGATTTTCTAGTCATTGAAGAGGTTGTGAGAGAGCTATGGGTACCCATTTTCTTCCATTTTTGACCGATTCATCCAAAGAAGCCCTCACAGGAATTCGAAGCTCAGACGAACGATGTTCTTTCGAGGGTCGGAACTTCGGGGAAGAAGCCCCTCCGAATTCAAGAACAGGAGAAAGTCGCGTATTGCCGTTTTTGGCGTTCCTTGAACAAGATGGCCCCTAAAGACCGGCCTCCGGGGCCCAAGGGTTATCGATGAGTGGTTCTGCGGGTCTCGTGTGGAAACTATCTGGGTATGTGGAGTTGTGAGTCATTGAAGAGGTTATGAGAGAGCTATGGGTACCCGTTTTCTTCCATTTCGGACCGATGCATCCAAAGAAACCCCCACAGGAATTCGATGCTCATGCGAACAGTGTTATTTCGATGGTCAGAACTTCGGAAGTACAAGCCCCCCTTTGTGAAAGCGAGAAGGTCTCATATCTCGTGTTTCCTTACTACATGAGGGGCAAGAATCTGACCTGCACCTCCTCGTGGTGTCCCTCGGAAACATGCTCAACGCACTGCCGATGCAGGCAGTCTTAGATGTTGTTTCCCCAATTGGTTGGTCAACAATGACCGTGTGTTTGGTTGATTGGAAAAGCTCGTCTTGCGGAAACCGTCAAAGCATGCGAATTGCGAGTCATTCAAGAGGTTCTGACAGTGCTATGGGTACTCATGTTCTTCAATTCTTGACCGCTAAGACGAGCCATGTTCTTTCGAGGGTCGGAACTGCGGAGAACAAGTGCAGGAGACTGGCCTCGGGAAGCCCAGGTGATGTCAATGAGTGGTTTTGCGGGTCTAATCAAATTATTCGAGTTTGCGGGTCATTGAAGAGGTTCTGAGAGAGCTGCGGGTACCCGTTTTTGTGTATTCATTACCGATTCATTCAAAGAAGCCCTCGCAGGAATCCGAAGCTCAGATGAACGACATTGAAATGAAAAGGCTCACCTCCCTGAAGTTGTGGCCTTCAAAGAAAGTCTCAGTAGTTAGTAGTGGAAGCTTCGACTTCACACGAGGGTTTCTTTCGAAGCATTGTTCTTCCAAGTTTGGAAGCCACACAAGGATACAGCAAGAAATGATAAAGAAGTCCCACCAGTGCTGACATGGCAGGCCCCTTTTGGCCGAAAAACAGGTTGCCACTATTGTCAGCACGTGGGGTTTCACCCCTTTGCCTTTTCCAGCAGAAACAGCAGCAAGAGCAGCAGAGCAGCAGCAAGAGCAGCAGCAAGAGCAGCAGCAAGAGCAGCAGCAAGAGCAGCAGCAAGAGCAGCAGCAAGAGCAGCAGCAAGAACAGCAGCAAGAGCAGCAGCAAGAGCAGGAGAAGAACAGCAGCAGCAGCATCAGCAGAACCAAACTAGGAACCAAAAACATTGGGCAGGCAGTTCCTCACAACCGGCCGAAAAAAATTTGTCTCACAACATTGTCGGGTCAGTGCCTTCTTGTCCAGGTTCGGCCTCTTGTGTGAAGAGGCCGACTCGAAAGAAAACAGGATTCAGCACACACAACGCAAACAGGAACTAGAAGAAGAAAAGAAATTCACAAGATAGTTCGGGTCGGAGTTGTGCTTGAAAAATCTGGTGTGGAAGCAGTCAAGGTATGTGAAGTTCCGAGTCAGCGAAAAGGTTCTGACAGAGCTATGGGTACATATTTTTGTTGATATTTTGACCGATGCATCCAACGAAACCGTCACAGGAATTCGAAGCTCCTACGAACGACGTTCTTTCAAGGGTCGCAACTTCGGGAGAACGTGCCCCCCCATTTCGACATGCAACAGTTGCCTATCACGTTTTCGGTGTTCCTTCAGCAAAGTGCTCCTGAGAGGTCGTGAAGTCCAAGAAGCTGGCCATCAAAGGCCCCGGAATTCTCAATGGGTGGTCTTGGGGTTGGGGGACAAAATCTGACTTGCCACCTTGTCCCCTGGAAACGTGTTTTTCGAAACGCGGCCAAGGCAAGCAGTTCCTTTGCTGTGGGTGAAAGCCCCTAACTTCGTATCTGGCCTCCGAGCTGTGCACCTACTCTTCCCAGGCGTAAAAAAGGTCGGCAAGAAAGCAGCAGCAGCAGCAAGGCAGCAGCAGCAAGGCAGCCACGGCAAGGCAGCCGCGGCAAGGCAGCAACGGCAATGCAGCAGCAGAAGCAAGACAGCAGCGGCAAGGCAGCAGCAGCAAGGCAAGACAGCAGCGGCAAGGCAGGAGCGGCAGCAGGACAGCAGCAGCAAGGCAGCAGCAGCAAGGCAGCAGCAGCAAGGCAGCAGCAGCAAGGCAGCCAGAGCAAGACAGCAGCGGTTATTCAGCAGGAGGAAGAGCACCAACAGAAGGCAGCAGACAGGATAGGAGCTTTGAATTCAAATAAACATAAACAGAAAATCAAAACACAGACGAAGTTTGTTTGAAGCGCTTAAGAAGGAAATCGGAGCTTGCAATGAAAGCAGTCTTTGCAAGCGAAGGTCCTTGACTGCAGTGTTTGGTTTTGCGAGAATTCCACAGCTTCGGAGAAAGGCAGCAGAGCAGCAGGAGCAAGAGTAGCAGCAAGAAGAGCAGCAAGAGGAGGAGCAAGGCAGCAGCAAGGCAGACAGCAACTTTCGTTTCAAAGAAACCTAAACAGGAAATTAAAACACAGACGAAGTTTGCGAATCGGGGCTTCGATGAAAAATGCAAGCCTTTCCATTTCGAAGGGGGAGGGTCGTTTACTGCAGCGTTTGGTTTTGAGAGAGTTTCACAGCTTCGATGAAAGGCAACAAGAGAAGCAGGAGCAAGAGCAGCACCAGCACCAAACACAGGAACAACAGGAGCAGCTAGATGAGCAGCAGCAAGGCAGCAAAAACCCCATCGAAGTCAAGAGAAGGTTGCTTTAAGCCTTTTGCCCACACTTTTCTTCTTATTTTAAAGAAATGAATGTAAAGAAATGAAAAGATGTCCCAGTGCTGGCATGGCAGGCCCCTTTTGGCCCAAAGAACAGGTAGCCACCGTTGTCAGCACATGGGGTTTCCACTCATTCGCTTTTTTTTTTGTAGCAGCAGAAACATCAGCAAGACTGAAGCACCAGCAGGGGGAGAAGGAGCAGAAGCAGCAGCAGCAGCAGCAGCAGAAGCAGCAGCAGCAGAAGTAGCAGCAGAAGCAGCACAGCATCAGCAGAACCAAACCAGGAACCCAAAACATTGGGAGGAAGGATGGGGGAGGGGAAAATGGCTATTGGTTGTCTCCTGTGTGCGTGCTTTGTCCTATCTTTGAAGGGTTGAAAGGAAGCTGCACTTTGCAACGCGGGAGTACCTGTCGAGCCAGTCAGCAAGATCAACCCGTGTCACTATGCCAGCATTTTGGATCAGATGCGAGCCCCTCCATAGGCTTTGTTGAGCGTCCTTGACGTTCATGCTTTGAGCAACTCCTGCAGGCAGTTCCTCGCAACTGGCCGAAAAAACTTTGTCTCACGACATTGTATGTGGCTAACCGCAGTGGAAACGAAACAGGAGGAAGCAAACCTTTCGAGGTCTGCGTGTTCATAGTTCTGATGATCCCTAATCGGTGGAAGTTTTGGGCAGATTAGAGACAGACAAAGCACACACATAGCAACAATCTTTGGCACGGGGACTTTGATACTTGGGTATATTTTTCGAATTTTCAAGTTTTGGAAAAAATATTATGAGCACCAGGCAGCACCAGCAGGCAGCACCAACGGCAGGCAGCACCAACGGCAGGCAGCACCAGGCAGTACCAGGAGACACCCAGGCCAGCACCCAGGAAGTCAGCACCAGCAAGTCAGCACCAGCAAGTCAGCACCAGCAAGTCAGCACCAGCAAGTCAGCACCAGCAAGTCAGCACCAGCAAGTCAGCACCAGCAAGTCAGCACCAGCAAGTCAGCACCAGCAAGTCAGCACCAGCAAGTCAGCACCAGCAAGTCAGCACCAGCAAGTCAGCACCAGCAAGTCAGCACCAGCAAGTCAGCACCAGCAGCAAGTCAGCACCAGCAGCAAGTCAGCACCAGCAAGTCAGCACCAGCAAGTCAGCACCAGCAAGTCAGCACCAGCAAGTCAGCACCAGCAAGTCAGCACCAGCAAGTCAGCACCAGCAAGTCAGCACCAGCA
>JAPJBO010001871.1:0-27032 GCA_030068145.1 Diplonema papillatum
TTCATGAGGTGGAACGCACTCTGTCGCTACCAGAACCGACCGCGATGGACCGTGCGATCGGGCGCCTTCTGGCTGAAAGACGCTTCGTGAAGTACAACGGCCGCCCCCAGCCTGTCCCAGAAGCTGAAGATGGCTCCCCCCGATCACCGTCCACCGAAGCGCCGACCCAACAGACTGATGCGACCGCCCCCCGTGAGTCCACGCGGAAAGGCCACAAGCGAAAGGCTGAAGAGGACGAACAACAGGTTTCAAAGCGACGCCGCTCGAATGTCCACAAACCGGTTCTTACGGCTGCCCCTCCGTCCACGTGCTGCCGGTCAGTCGTTTGTACACGCCCGCATGATCCGACGCTGTTTGGCCCCACCGGCCTCCCGAATCTGGGGAACACGTGCTTTCTTGGTGCGGCGCTGCAGCTCCTGATGCGGGTGGAGCCGATCAGAGAGATGTACTGGAGCCTTGCGCAGGACCTCCTCAACTGCCGTGGATTTCTCGGGGACTTCCTAGCGTACTTTGCCATGCTGTCAAGCTCTCGCGACAGTGGTGACCAACGTAGCCGGGACTGTCGGAGAATGGGTGTCCAAGCCATCCTGAGCATGTTCGCAAACTTCTGCGATGCACGGCAGCACGATGCGCACGAAGCTCTGGTAGCGATACTCAGCGCGACCAATGCGACGCTGGGTCCGGACGAAACGGGGTCCCCCTGCCCGGGCTACCAACTCTTCGTAGCATGCTTGGAGAACGGCTGGACCACCTCAGTGCGATGTAATGCATGTGGACGCACTTCTTCCAGCAGTCAGGTAGTGCAATGTCTGCAAATTCCTTGCGGAAGGAAGCTGGAAGATTCTCTCCACGTGCACGGGTTTGTAAATCCGGAGAGAGTATGCGACTGCAAGGCTGTAGGTGCGGTTGTTGAAAGTATGGATCTCCGTCTGACAGCTGAATGTGTTCTGATGCAGTTTGGCATCTACACGAGAAACGGTGCCAGGCGCCAGAATGACGTGAAATTGCCCCCCTTCTTCGGACCGCCGGACCATCTGCTACGCCTCGCAGCCGTCGTGGTGCACATGGGGGAGGATACGGCTAGCGGACACTACGTCACGTACGTTGCGCAAGACACGGGGTGGATCCTCTTCGACGACTTGCACGTCACCTCCGTCGACGACATTCCGTGGGGTGACGTTTACCTCGCGGCCTTTGTCCGGATCCCCCGGAATGCCCACGACATGACTGTCCGTGCCCCGTCACCCTCCATGGTGCTTCCTACTCAGGATCGACTACCCGACTTGCCTGCACCCCCAGGTTCAGCCGGTAATTTGATGAGCCGGCAGTCGGAAGGCTCACCTGACTCCTTCTGCCCCTTTGGTAATTCGCCACCCTGCCCGCCCTTGCCGGACTCCCAATGTCTGACACCGCATGGTCAGTTGTTTGAACAGCAGTTAACGGGTTCCCCGGTGCTGCGATGTCAACACTGCTCCATCGAGTGCACGAGGGATGGCCAGAGGTTCCAAGGTCTGAGGGGACTCCGCGCGCATGAGAGACGTTGCCACCTCGCGGGTGTGAGATTCTGATCCACGTCGTTTGAGCCTCATCGGGTTCTTGATTGCTGGCTGGTCTATGTTTCACTCCGCACCCGTTTACCCTGACTAACGGGAAAAACTCGAAGTGTCTGTACGAGTGAACGCACACTAACATGAGAGGATGAAGGCACGTATATGCCGCCTGGCCCTGTGCTAGGCGTAGTTTGAGGTTGTACTTATTTCCGAACAACCTACCACGAGCTTATCCACCCACACCCCCATTTTTCCCCTTTCTTTTTATTTACTTTTTCCCGCCCGGTGTCGCTGATGACTAACGGACCGTCGGACCCGTCCCAATGGGGGTACTTATGGAAGCTACAATGAAGGCTTAGACCGGTACGGGCTACATGGCAACCCCTGTTCAACATGTAGAACGTGGGGGGCCCTTGATCACATTCATTGCGGGTGTGGTCGTGGTGTCGGTCGCAATAGTCGCTTTGCTAGCCAAAGAGAGAGATAGAGAGAAAAAGAGCGCCAGAGAGAAAAGAAAAGATAACGTTATCTTCCGGAAAAGAAGGGTTACGCGAACCCCCGAAAAAATAATTACCCCAAAAAAATAAAAACAAGAAAAAAAATAGAAACACAAACCGACGGTGACCCCCAAAACCTTTTTCAACCTTTCCAATACCCTTCAAGCTAAAACCATTCTACAACGACCCCAGGGGTGGCCCTAAGCGGCCAGATTGCGGAGTCGTTGGCAGAATCGGACCTGACCGAAAATTTTTTGTGGGCCCACTTTTGCCAGGGAATTTTGACCATTTCACCTTAGAGAATTCGACCACCCAGCCTCCAAGGCAACTGCACTGTAGAAGGGGGGGGGGTCCCTTGCAAAGTCGTTGGGGGCTCTCAGGGTAGTGTCAGCACTGAACGACCCCCCCCCTTTTTTTGATGGTAACAAGCTTGCTTGTCTATATCAAAAAGTGTCGGATGGCAGCGTGCTGTGTTAAATCACTCAAAACAGGGTTTACACACGTACGCACAAACAAAGTATGCCAATACTGCAGGGAATAGTTGACCAGACCTCTTGAGTTTGTGCTCCACGAATTGGGGACTTACAAAGCCAAAAGCAGGACCGACCCCCGTTCGTGAGAAAAAGCGAAGAATAAAAACACCTTCTTTTTTCCATCTATCTTTGTCAAGAGCTGCAACACTCCTTACGAAGGAAGGATGCGTCGAACAATGAAACCAGGAAGTTGTGATAGCACCGGAACAGGACCGAAAGTCCCCAAAGGACCCACTGATGAGCTCCAACTCTGGATTGGGCAAACGCGAGACGAAGAACGAGGTGCACACAACACCGCGGTGAGCAATAGTAAAGTGCCTCAAGGTTTCATACCTGCGGAGTCTTACACTCCCTGCGACCCCTTTACCCTTCCTTTTCTAGCATCAAACATGCATGAGAAACAGTGTCCTGCCTAAACATTAAACAAAGATTTTCCCCCCTTTACCCGGGACCAGTGCGATGTTGAGCACCCACCCATTTCAAGCACGTTCTTGCAACCCCCCTTACGAGCACCTGCTTCGTAGGAAATACTTGAGAAAGGAGGCTAGCCAGTTGCGCAACCTCAAAGGAGGTGTGTGGTACTCATCAGCACGCCGATGACTCCCCACTATCGCAACAATAGTCCAATCTCAAAGGAGGTAAATGTGCTGCAGCCCACATGAAACCGTACCAGGTATATCTGGATTCAGTGGAGGGCGTAAGCGTTCAACAAAAAAGACCCACTTTGTAGTTGTCAGGCAGTCCCTCGAATATTTTTGAAGATGCACGCTATCAGCGGACGTGTTGGTACACCATGGCATGCCAAGAGAAACCCTTGATAATTGTTGTTAGGTTAAGCTCCATTGTGACCCATTCAGACCCAAATTTTGGACCCAAATTTTGGACCCAAATTTTGGACCCAAATTTTGGACCCAAATTTTGGACCCAAATTTTGGACCCAAATTTTGGACCCAAATTTTGGACCCAAATTTTGGACCCAAATTTTGGACCCAAAGTTCGGACCCAAATTCTGGCTTTTCACGCCGAAGTAGTACGATCAAACCCAACCCAATCCCAAGCACCCCCTAAACGCGTTAGGGGGCCTCACAAGGTTTCACAACGGAGTGACACACCAACCCGAAACGAGCTGTTTCCCTTCATCCCTCCTCCCTACTCAAGCCTCTCTCTCTGCGGTCAACCGGAGGCTTCAAGAATACCGACCTTCTAATCCACAAAAAACGCTTGAACACAGGCCCGTCGGATGATGTACTGGCGCTTGAGGATGCGCCTCATCCAGAACACTGTGAACGAACGCCTTGAGCAGGAGGCCAACGTGCCGGCGGAGCAGCAGAAGGCGGTCATCGCGCAGTGGTTCAACACCTACGCCGCCGGAGGCAAGCTCATCAACGGCCAAGCCTACGACGCGCGGCCTGCGATCCAGCAGAAGGACGAAGAGGGCAATGACCTCGGCCCGCTGACGTGGGTTGGTGCCACAGACAAGCAGGTAGAGCCACCTTTTCATTAGACTGTTTCGTTGAGTTATCAACCTCCACCAGGTCTTCAATGTTGTCCCTGGTGGACGTATTCAGGTGACGCACTGGGCTCAAGCCAACTCCGAAAGCAGCGCAAAGCATTTGCTCGCGTTCCACACGGCATCGTAAACAACACCTTCACAGAAATGCGAATACTTCGACAGCATCCTGGGCTCTGAGCTTGACAGCGCAATGGCGGAGGTATGTCGTGAGGCTTCATCGTTTCGTCGCTTTCTCAAGCAACAACGAAAGACCTTTTACGGAATAGGTGACATTTATGAGATGATCGAGATGGCCCGACACTGGGAAAAGAGACGACTGCATCATCCGGGGTCTGTGGACATGGTCAACAGGATCGTCAATGTGTCACCACTTCAGATCTCTGCATCCGGGTTGCGGAATGTTCACGCATTCCCTTTCGGCAATCCTGCACGTGCGAGCAAGCTGCCACAATGCGGCTGACAGCTATATGCCCAGTGACAGCCCGTTGTCCGTCGTCCAAAATGTGGATGTCACCGTCATAGTGCAGCGGAAGGCCTGAAGGTCGTGAGTTCGGGTCCTGCGTGTGGCACTTTTCGCTTCTAACAAATGCAATTTGTCAAGAACAAAAAAACTGATCGATGGCAGCGTACTATCCTCACTCCCGTTTGATGAACAAAACAGGTTGGAAGGAAGTGCGCACAAACCAAAGGAAGTGCTAGATCCGTTTTTTATGGTAACAAGCTTGCTTGTCTATATCAAAAAGTGTCGGATGGCAGCGTACCATTCTCACTCCCGTTAGATGAACTAAACAGGTTTGAAGGAAGTGCACAAACAAACGAACCCTGCAAGTGACACTTTTGGAGGCACCTAATGGGCGAATCTAAGAAACCCGTGCGGTAGCGGGCAAAACTAATCAACGTGCGCCGGTAAAGACCGGCGCCCAGCGAGACTAGAGGCAGCAGTTAGAGTTCGGGTAACAGTAAAGTTCGGGCGAAGCTAAGCTCGGGCGAATGGTGAAGCAAAGTGCGGGCGAAGAAAAGTTCGGGTGAAGCTAACTTCTGGTGAAAAAAGTGAGAGGTATTTCGCGGAAGAAGACTTGATGCTAGCACCAATCATGCATGAGAAGCAGCGTTCTGTCTCCGATCCTTCACCACTCCCCTTTCATCAGAACCTTCTCAAGAGCCCCGCATTCTCCACCGAAAGCCACCGTTCCGCATCAGCCCCGTGGGAAGGCAAGGGTACCTGTAAATCCAGGGTCTCCGGGGCCCGGGCCCCGGCCCCGGGTTAGCGCTAGGGTCCAGATAGGGTCCAGGCCCACGGTACTCACGCCATCCAAGGATGGAATCTTCAATATTGCAGCCTCCACAACAAGCGGAGAGCAAGAATCAAGAAATAAACTTGATAAAATTTGATACAAAAAGCTCACAGTCGTGTTTACCATAGGGGCTGAGCGGGCTGAGCGGGCGGAGCTCTCAGGTGAAATGGTCAAAATGCCCTGGGAAAGAATGTGGGCCAAAAGCTTTCCGAAATGAGGGTTTTTAGGGATTCTGGTCCAAAAACAAAAAAGGTTTTGGGTAGCCGAACAGTAGCAGTGAGCCAATTCACCTACCCCCCCTGAAAGCGACTTGAGCTCGATTACACTCGATTACGCGTCGATTACACTCGATTACACTCGATTACGATCGATTACAATCGATCAGCTTTTGGTGAATTGGGGGGGTACTGTAACAATTGATTAAACACACAGCACTCAGCCAATCCTGATTAGCCGATGCAACGTGTCTATTATCGAGCCTTCTTCTGGGGCTAAAGATGCTGATAGCACGATCATCGAATATCGAACAAAAAGAAGCATATTCGTCTGAAAAAAGGATGTAGCCAGGCAGTGCAGCAGGGGACGAGGAAGTTCGGACTGACTTGTGGAAGCAGGTTGTCGAGTGCATAGGGGCTCGGGTACCCGTTTTCCCGTATTAGCAACCTTTGCAATTTAGCGCAGCTAATACTCGAGCCTTTTGGCATTCCCTGCGGGGCAGTTCCAGGCGATAGGGCAAGCGCTTGGCAGACACCCTGTCCTCGTAGATGTCAAGTTTCTGTTTGTGGGTTCGATCTCCCTGGCGACAACAAGGCGGTTGAAAACGGAGGCTAATCTCACCTTTAGGCACTGCAATGTCACGCATGCCATTGTCAGACGCTACCGTCTGGCATTGCGCAATTCGTGCCATAGTCGTTGGGGGTATTGACAAGGGGGTTCAGTGGACACTCATCTGTTGGCTCCTCGTTACTGCCCACGTAGGTTCCGGGAGGTCTGCTTGGCTGCACGCGGCTTGTGGTGTTGCTTCGTTCTTGAACTTTTTCTTCGGCTTCATGCGGTTCATCGTCCCGGCCTGCCCCTGGTACACGACTCGTCTCGTCTCCGTAGCTCGTCTATCCTGCTTCACTTCGTGCTTCCATCGAGCCTACTTGCGCTGTCACATTCCGATGGGTAGTGCGTCTGCGGGAGGAACCTGCCGTTATTGTGGCTGACACACCCTGTCCCTGCGGCCTTCATCGCTGTCTGCTCTCGTGCGGCCACTGTGGGGCATGATTCCGCCTCGGATCCTCGGTTGTGCTCCTTAGCTGGATCGCTAGCTCGATAAGAAGAGCTGGTGTGTGGGCACAAGCGAATGTGGTTGCGGTTGCGGGCCGGCCGGCGTGACTGCGAGCAGACAGGCTGCATGCGCGTGGGCCCAATCGCGCCATTCACGCGGTACTCCAAAGGCCTAATCGGGCCGGGCCGGCACATACAGATTGCGACCGGGGCCAGCGTCGCACCTCGGTCTCGTCCCTTACAGCCGGAGCACGTGGCTCTCCCCAAGCCTCTGGGAAGGTGGCGGAGCTGGGAAGACGCGAGAGAAAACCAAAGTAGCGGCGGCCGACCTCTGTCTGCAAGCACGTCTCTGGCAGGGCAGTCGGCACCAAACGGAGCACAGTACCTCTTCCAAAGCAGTCGGCTGAAGCGGAGCACAGTCAATGGGCATTCAGAGAGTGCAAAGCATGTCTCTTGTAGGGCAGTGGGCAGCGGGCTTTGAGGGAAAGGTCAGCGCGGTAGCGATGACCAGGAGAACACATACAGATGGGTGGGGAGAGGCCCTGGGACTAAGGCGTGACTACCCCCGTCCCTGTCCCTCCCAGGGCGCCACCCCGAATCTAGCCTGGCTCCACCACGGTGAAGGCCCACACCTGCGGTTTCCGTCCCTCGTATGCTTGTGCTTGGCACTTCTTGGGCCAGACAGTGGTCAACATGGTCGCTCACGGGCCAGCCAGGGGTCCACCAGTGGTCGAACCCAAAATACTAGTGTCAATTTCGATCACACTCTACAACGCTCGACTACACTCTACTACACTCGATTACACTCTACTACACTCGATTACACTATATTACACTTCACGTGCGAAGAGATAACCGCGCCGTCGGCGATGCAGATTATCGCCACAGATTCTTTGCATTCTAACCCCAAAAAAAAAAAAATATTACACTCGATTACGCTCGATCAGGGGGTGGGTGAATTGGCTCAAGCAGGATCAAATAGTGGTACTGTTTTTAAACAACCAGACGTGTGTCAAATGACTGTTATTATTCGACCCCCCTTTATCCTACTGTGTGCGTCACGTAGTGGAATGTTCCGAGAATACTTTGCAAGGAACCCCATTAAACAGTGCTGTCGTCCTCTCCTTCCAGTGGCTTATATATGGGTCTGGTGCTCGGACCAAGTCCGAGCAAACAGGCACACTCGATGAGGAGCCAGTACGAACTAGGGCCTTATGTATAAAAAGTCCTCCCACGTAACTGTCCATAAGTTGCTCGGAGTTACTAAAAATCCCAGTTGCGGCACGTGCGGGTGGGTTTGCTCATGGTAGCGCCACACTGCAAGAATTGCAATAGCCGCTTCGTAGTCCACCGAGACTGTGGCATATTTGATGCGAGTCAACTGTATTTGTGTAACCGGTACTGCTACTGCGCGTGTGGTACTCTGTAGTAATGTGTCTCCTTCCAATCCACAAAAAAAATATTACCGCAGGTGAAGAAGCAGGTCGAGGTTGACCGCATTGTGAAGCAGCTCAGCGGCGACGCGAAGTTGTCAGCTGCCGTTATGGCTCGGTTGAACGAAGAACAGGAGTAGAGACAGACTGAACAGCCTCCATCTGCTGTGACGTAGCCATGGAGTGTGCGTACTGTGAGGTTGCTCAGGGTAGTCGAAGGCCTGACAATCACACTAATGCAACAAATTTACGACTGAACAGCGCCCGTCGTGCAGCGAATGCGTGTCTGCACACACACACCCGTTCGCCCGCCAACGTACACTGAGCTCCGCTTCAGGTTACCCATCATTGAATTCCACACAAAAAACACGCGCCCGCGCACAATGCTTCTACGTTCTGTGAAACGGAAAAGAGTGTAACGTGGACAAAATGTCCGAAATCCCCGCACAAAACGAACGAACACGCTACTTTCCCCCACCATGCTAGCGGCCTCACTTCAGGTGCCTCGTCATTCCCCACCTACTACGCCGATGCTTTGTCGCGTGATCTCTCTCTCTTTTTTTTTCTCTCTCTCTCGGATAAGGTCAGCGCCGTATCGGTGACGCTGCGAACACATGCAGGTGGGCGGGTAAAGCCTTGGAACTGCTAAGGCTTGGCTACCGCCTCAATACTCTGCGTCGGGTGTGTTCACTCCCTCTGTCTTTCTCTCTCTCTCACTCTCGCCTCCCCACCGTTTTCTTCCTGAATAGTACATTTTTGTACAGAAGGGGGTAGGACATTTTCGGAACACTATTGCAGTTTACTGAGGGAATTGGAACAGCGGATGTGTTGTTCAACTTGCTAACAAACCATCAGCAGGCCGCAGTTAGCGATAAAGGAAGACTTTCCCTTTGATGTCATGCGTGTTGTGCCTCAGCAGTTGGTGAAATCTGACCAGCCGAGCAAAGGACAAGGAGAATTCCTTGAGGCTGCCAGCTGCAAAAGATCAAAGGAAGTAAATGTGCTGTAGCCCACACGAAACACAGGTGAATCCGGCTTCAGTGGCGGGCGAAAGCGTTCAACAAATTATTTTTCTTTTTTGAATGGGCACCTGCTTTGCAGGCAGTGCTCGAGGAGGCCGCCAGTTTCCGATTCTGACAACGAACTTGTCACTGGCCCCCTCACACCGCTTTTCCTGTCTGCAGAAACGCCTTTTCTGTGTCCGTGGCTTACTCGAGCGAAACACGGCGCAGATACGGCACAGTTAGGACCACCGCGGTGTTGAGCACATATCCATTCCAAGCTCGTTCTTGCAACACACCCTCCTACCTCGTGATGCTCGTATCACAAAAAAAACAAAGAAGACAGAAATGGTCGTTACCTCGTGGTGCGGTGATTTTCGCTACCACGACCGTTTCCCTGAAGCAATCCTTCAACAAAATCCCCGCGGTTCAAAAAAAAAAAAAAGAAAAAAAACATGGCCTCAAGTGAATGCCGAGCGAGGCCAAAGGATCGAAGGTGCTGCGGTAGCGGCGTCTAGGCAGCAACTTTACCAAACCTGGCAGATTGGCTCTGCGTTTCGGTTTATTTAAGCTTCTCGTTGGCGGAAACCGGAGAGAGTGCAAAAACGTCGAGTTGGGCTAGAAGCTACACAACACACACCTATCATGCTTACTTGAGCGCCTTCGGCGTCAAGTTGGAATCCTTACGTTTCCGAGCGAACTCCTCATATCGTTATGGTAAAAACAAGTGTCGGATGGCAGCGTGCTGTGCTAAAACACTTAAAACAGGGGGGGTTTCACACCGGTACGCACGAACAAAACGACCACGACGCTTTTTTTTTTTGTCGTATAAGATCGCAGATCTTAGAAGATTAATATATCCGACGGTTGTGACAAACACACCGAATCACTGCCTGACCTTTCTACTTTCGATTTTTGCATCATCCGCGACGGTAAAGACGAAGCAGCAGACGGAGCCAGTATACGCAGTAGGAGGAGGATGTTTTATGTGTTGCATGTCGGTACTAAAAATTGGTAGTTGGCAGCGTACAGCATGAAACTTACCAAAGCAGGTGAGTTCCGCTACGCACAAACAAAAAAACAACAACCCCCCCTGCGAAAATGTCCATGGCTCCTGCATCTCCGTTGCCCGCACGCACGCACGTGCGCGTAGTGTAGACCTACTACTGCTCGCGCAACTTTCCTAACGTGTTTGCAATTTGTGCCACATGCTTTCCCCCCGTATTTTACCCTGCCCCCCTCCGTCCTTAAGTGGTTAACCACCACTAACTAAGATTTTCCCCCGCTAGTGATGATCTCGAACTCTGGGTTTGACACGTGAATCACAAGCGAGCCCCCACAGAAAGGCGCCCCAGCAGACCCCCCCCCCCCCCCCTACTGATGATCTCGAAGAAGGCTTGATGCTAGCATCAACCATGCATGCGAGGCAGTGCTCAGCCTGAACATCAAACTAAGATTTTCTCCCGCTACCGATGATCTCGAACTCTGGGTTTGACACGTGAATCACAAGCGAGCCCCCACAGAAAGGCGCCCCAGCAGACGACCGGTGCACACAATCAATCCGCGGTAGCAGATAAAAAAGAGCCGCTCGATCCACTTTTGATGCCATGTAACATTCGTACTGCGTTTACGTTCATGTCTTTTCACATGTTATGCCACATGTTATACAGCGTGCAAGGCCTTCGTAGCAAGTGGGTCATGCAAGACCCCCCCCCCTCCTCAACACAAGCACCCCGCTCCCCCGCCCCGACAAAAGAGAATTAAGAGAGTTCCGAGTGGTGGTTTCATCACCATACGGGTTTCATCACCTGTTGCTAACCGTATTGCGCCGGGCCACCCATCTCCCCCTGCTGATGATAGACTGGATTGCGAGAGCTACGAACAGCCGCCTGACAAACCAGACTCACACCGCGGTCCTGGCTTAAAGGACCGAAACACGGCGCAGACGGGACCAGTGCGGTGTTGAGCACAATGCCCATTCCAAGCTTGTTCTTGCAATCTCCCCCTGCTGATAGACTGGATTTGCCTTCAGATTTCGGAATTGCGGAGTATCCGTAGCGATAGGCAATTCGGGCGCAGCAACAGGGGATACCGGGGATGGACCCGGCTGGCGTATCGATTTCTTCCTGCCATCTCCGCTCCGTGCCCGCCTCCAGCGCGTTTTTTTTTTTGTATTAGCACCTGCTTTGTAGAAATGCTGGAGGAGACTGCCAGTTGCGAAATCTCAAATAGTGTGGTGTTCATCGGCCATGCGGTGACTCCCCACTGTCGCAAGAATATTCCAATCTCAAAGGAGGTTAATGTGCTGTAGCCCACACGAAACACAGGTAAATCCGGGTTTAGTGGCGGGCGTAAGTGTTCAGCAAAAAATCTCTAAAATCCCGGATTCTCAAGCGAACTACGAAGAAGACCCACTTTGTAGTTGTATCCTCTAGCCTCCAGGGAAGGCAGTCCCTCGAGTATTTTTAAAAAAAGGTGGTCGGACGACGCCAACCTGAACGTCCCACCGGATCGTCGGAAACACAAGAAAGAACACACGAAACCCCTGCCCACCGAAGTGTTTTGACGTGGTAGCAACGCAGATTTCTTACATGCCTATTATGCCAAGAAGAGGCAACCACAGCCGCGAACGTTGCGAACAGGAAGCGAGTTCAGTCGGTGCGCACGGAGTTCCGTATTTGACACGCAAAAGGACGTCCTCGTATACTCCTCTTTCTCATTCCTCGTTCTCATTCTCTCTCTCTCTCTGAGTCTCTCTCGGAAAATGTTAGCGCGGTGGCGATGACTGATGCCTGTGAGAACATTCTGAGAACACGAAAACAGTCTACCGTAGTTGGAATAATGTTGAACTCGACTAAAGCTGGAACGGGACGGACCGGGTAAAACCTGGGACAGCTAGCAGCACATCCTTCAGCCTGTGCCGCTGTCATAGGATGCAGGCCCACCACTCATGGATACGATGGCACGTCTTGTCTTCGGGGCGAACCAAATATTGAGCACGCGAACGTCCCGCGGGTCGATATTCTGCAAAGCACGCAAAACCCGACAAAAGGACAATTGGCAAAGCACATAGGAAAAAGAGCGCGCGCTAAAGTAAGTCGAATCGTCGGCAATAGGCAGCAAAGATATACACACAAGCATACTATACCTAAAAGATACCTTTATGACTACGGTCACCCGGAGACTATAAAACCCCGGATCCCTAAGCGAACTTGACTCTAAAAGCCGAACGGACACCCAAGCCCATTATTGGGAGGTGTCCCGGGTTTCTTACCCGGTGCAACATCCAATTACGGTAGAACACATGCAGATGGGTGGCAAGCCCTGGGACTGCTTAGAAGTGAAAGCTTCCGCTGTGACTTGTTTTTGACGTGTTTCTCTGTCGCTCTTTCCCCCCTTTCTCTTTTTCCCCCCCCCCACAACCACTTCAGTTCCCGCGTCCTCCGGCTTGTTCGGACGTCGCGCGCATTTTTTTTTTTTGCTTTTTCTTTTTTTTTTCTTCAAGGCGTTATCCCTGACATGCACCTATAGCGCGCTCACCTCCCCAGCGACCCTTCCTCCGGATTTTCTTTTTTCTTCTTCAGTCTGGGCATCACCGCACCTCACTTAGCAGCAGGCCAACCCCCGCGAAAACGCCCTTCTCTCTTCTTCTAGTAGAGAAGACTAACAACCCCCTGGCGGACGAACGAAGAGTTGCCATAGAGCGGGGGATCGATCACGCGTTTTACGAAACTCGATCGCGTTCTACAAGGCTGCAACGTTTTTATCGGGCAGATGGTGATTTTTTCACACCAGCCCGGGTTCTCACTTTATATTCGACAGACGTGCTCGTCCCCCTCCGTCCGTGAAGGGTTCAGCAAGGGATTGCATCAGTAAGTTTCGGTGTCGACTGACAAGCAAGAAGCCGGTCCGAAATTTGGGTCCAAAATTCGGGTCCAAAATTTGGGTCCCTCGGGCACGTGTTGCCATTAGCCACGTGGACGGGGACAACCGCGAGGAGGTTGGCAGCTCCACTTAGATCCCCCTCCGTCCGCGAAGGGTTTGAAGGGTGAAGAAAGCAGGGCGTGGGACTGGGTCTGCGCGGCATGAGAAGGAAGAGTGAAGAAGAAACGAAATCTGGAGTCGCACGGGTCGCGTCCGGGAGAGGGTAACACAGCCGCAGTTTCATCCGCTCGCGGAAAACGCCTTTTTTTTTTCTTTCTTCTTTTTGTTTTTACATGAGCGCCAGCTTGGAAGGAAATGCTCGACAAAAGCTGCCAGACAAAGAACCGAAGGGATCCCAAGTGCTGTACCTACCGAACCACGTGTTGTACGGACGTGAAGTCATGCGGGTCTACCCCTATACGACAAGACACAAACGCAACAGGTCAAAGTGGTGTAAGCGAAGAACAAAACTTGTTCCATTGTCGGAGTCAAAGCAGCTACGTCGAGGATTTCTTTCTCGAAGAAGTCGTTGAGGGCACCAACCCCACTACTACGGACCATAGCCTTTAAATCCCTGTCTTCCCTACCCCCCTCCCGACTTGATGCTAGCATCAGCATCAAACATACATGAGAGGCATGATTCCGCCTGAACACGAAACCAAGGGTTCCTTTTAGGGGCTTTCCTGTTTCCCGTGACGGATTCGCCTGTGGTCTAGTAGCGCGGTTCCTGACAGTGACGTGCTACCAACAGCCGCCTGACTCGCACCGCTGTCCTGCACTCAGGTTCCACGCTGAGATTGGTGTCCGTGGCGTATAGGACCGAAACACAAGTGCAGACCAGTCCAGAGTGCGGTGTTGAGCACGTATCCGTCCCCCTTTCTTCTTTTTTTTTGTATAAGCACCTGCTTTGTAGGAAATGCTTGAGGAGACTGCCAGTTGCAATAGATCAAAGGAGGTAAATGTGCTGTAGCCCACACGAAACACAGGTAAATCTGGGTTTAGTGGCGGGCGTAAGCGTTCAACAAATAAGGATGCAAATCCTGCAGGGAATAGTTGACCTCTTGCGTTTTTGTGCAGCTCGCTCAGGGAACCCAACGTTACCCTCCGCCCCCTTCGTGGGGGAAAAACGGAGCCTTTAAAGTCGTTTTGAAGTGAACTCTGAAAACCAAGTCTTTTAAAAAAAAAAAAAAAAATGGCTAATGCACGAGATCAAGTCTAGCTCGAAGATACGATAACACAAAACATTTCTTTTGGGAACCCCACCGTAACACTTACAAACATGGCTAGCCGTAGTTAAAGTGTATAAGCATACCTACTGCCCTCGCCTCACAGCCTCAATGGTCAACCGGAGACCCTAAAACACCGAACCTCTAAACCACAATAAACGCTAAAAATGAAATAAACGGATTCTCAAGCGAGCTCTAACTCTAAAAAAACGCTGAACAACCCCCTTTCTGTCTGCCTGTGTCAAGATCTGCTACTCGACTATTTCTTCCTTTTTTCTCTCTCGCGCGCTCGCTCTCTCTCTCTCTCGAATGTTTGTTGTGCCACCGGAACAACAGGCCGCAGGCGAGAAAAAGTTTAAACAAAACCAACCAAAGAGTATGCTTATACCTGTGATGATGCAGCCCCAAGGGTCACACCCGAAAAGCTTGGGGTGCCGTGTAGCCAAAACGCGTCGAAAAACGCACACCTCGAAAAAGCGGGTGTGCGCGCACACGGGTTTTTTTTTTTTTTTTTTTACCAAACATGAAATGTTGGAGGAAATGAGAAGCTCGTCGCCGCAAACCGTGGCGTTTTCACTTGCGTCCTGAATCCAGCTTTACGTAAAAAACGATCAGGCACTGCGTTCAACGAAAACAACTCTCTCTTCACATCATCATCATCATCATTAGTTTTGTATCAGCCGCGGTTGTGCGAGTGACGAGCTCTTATTTTTCTAGTACTAACAGTTTCATGTCACTCGTATGTTTGTAAAGATTGCTCCGTTCTTCTCCCTGACTTGTTCCCGGATTAGGATGACACATACTACTACTCTATTGTCACAGATTGTTGCTGCATAACAAGTTCAAACTACTACTTTTACAAGTACTAACGGCCTTTCAATGTATTGTGCAGGCTAAAAATATGTAGGCACAGCGTGTTTGGGTGGTCGATCGGAGTTCCAAACCTGAACACGACTCAGTAAAGATCAACCGGCACGCACAAGTAAAAAAAGAGCGCGCTAAAATAAGTCGAATAGTTGGCAATAGGCAGCACAGATACACACACACAAACATACTATACCTTGAAGGAACCTTTACGACTACGGTCACCCGGAGACTATAACCCCGGATCCCTAAGCGAACTTGCACTCTAAAACACGTAATGGCACGCAGACCAGACTCAGGCAGGCACAAGCATGATCTGACTGGCCCACACCACACTGCAAGTGAAACGTGCAGTCGAAGAAGAAGAAAAGGAAAAAGAAGAAAAAAAAAGGCCGCTCCGGGTCCAGGAACGTGACGGTCAACCACAGCTTGCAAAGCTTTGAGTCGGAGGCAGCACAGTGCCACAACCCCGTCCGCTCTACCCTGCGGCTGACCGTCTCGACGAGCTTGTGTTCAGCGCGAGCGCCAAGCCCCAAGGTGCGTCACGCCTTGAAGCTTTAGTTTGGGAAATCGGTAGCCACTTGACCCGTAGGCCCGTGGCTCTGCAGTTCCGCCGAACACGTGAAGCTTGGCTCCCGTGTAGCAGGCTTTCCCTGGCACCCTAAAATACCATTGTGGCCGCTCCGAAAAAAAAAGAAAAAAAAGAAAAAAGGCACCCATCACCAAAAGGCACAGGGGGGGGGGTATCCTGCTCGGAAACACAGCCTCGTTACCCGTCGGTAATATTCAGTTCCCGAAGCGTTTGCAAACCCCCCTCAAACTCTTTTTTTCACGCCGAAAGCGGTCAGCCATCACCCGGCCTAACCCAAGCACACCCACACCCTCCGAACCCATTCCAAGCACGTTCTTGCAACCCCCCCCCTCTTCCAGCATCCTTCGACAGACGCGCGGTTTAAGATCAAAACATGGGCGTGGGCGGCATAGACGCAAGGGGAACTGCTCTATGGCACCACGACGTCCAAAACTACCATGGTCAAGAAAGAATTTGTAGACAAACGAAAGAAAAACGTGAAAGCCAAAGTCTAACTGACACGTTCCCCAGGTGTTATTATTCGACCCCCCCCCCCCGCCTTTAAATTTCAGGTTCCGCGCTGATGATGGTCCGCCTTATGTGTCCGTGGCTTAAAGGACCGAAACACGGCGCAGACGGGACCAGTGCGGTGTTGAGCACATACCCATTCCAAGCACGTTCTTCCAGCCCCCCACCGCCCTCACATCATGGCTTCATTTCCCAACAGAAGGAGTCGGTGCATCCTCCTTCCTTTACCCGTTTTCACACATCTCTTCCCCCAGAGTTTTGTTTTTTTTTACATAAGCGCCAGCTTGAAAGGAAATGCTCGACGATGCTGCCCGACTAAGAACAGAAGGGATCCCAAGTGCTGTAACTACCGAACCACGTGTTGAGCGGACGTGAGGTCATGCGGGCACCCTACGACAAATCACACAAACACAGCAGGTCAAAAGTCCTGAGGAGAAAACAACACACGGTGGTGGAAGCGAAGAACAAATCAGATGGTGTATTTGCCCCTTACCTCTATATTTCCCCCCTTCCATTCGGAGTCGAAGCAGCTACGTCGAGTATTTTCCCTCTGTTTTTTTTTTTAATAGTACATCTGTACTGACGGGAACATTTCCGGAACAACGGTTGCACATGAAAGAGAAAACGAAGCCAACGAAAAAGTGCTAATACAGTTGATCCTGATCGTCCGTTGCTTCGTTTATCAGTGCAAGCCCCAACTCCGGAAATGTTCCTCCTCCCAGGGGTTCTCCCTGACAGATGACTTTGATGCCTCGCATCCAATACGACACGCAACAGCAAGACAGTTGCTGCCTGAACATTGGCTGCGGGTTTCCTCCCTCCACCCAGCCTCCCAGCAGCCGAGACACGTTTCCGCTCGGAACTCTGACACTATAGGCTCCGCAGGCGTGGCTAGTTCGTCCAAGGTCTGTCCGACCTGTCCGAAGCCAGTCACTTTTTCTCTCCCTCTCCAACTGAATCCCCCCACCCCTAGGAAATGGAGCGACAGCAGATTTGGACCGTTTGATCTTTTTTTTTCTTCTTCTTTTTCCGGGTCAGGGGTCAAAAAAATCTTGCTTGTGCGCTGGCCGCAGCTCGTTGCAAAACCCTTCGAGAACTTCCCACGAACGTACCAATCCGACGATAAAATCCCCCCCTCTTTTTATTTTGTTGGTTTTTTTTTTTGTTTTTTTGTAGCATGCACTCATTTTTTTTCTGGCAGGGGGTGGCTCCACATCGCTGCTGGGTACGAACACACAGGGAGCGGACAGTCGGCGATGCCGGACTTTTCTCCCTTCTTCCTTCTTTCCTACCCCCCCCCCCCCCCCCCCCTTCCCGTCTTTTCTTCCCACTCCAGTTTCATTCCCCTCACCCTCTCTGCAACTCTTCGTTTCCAATACCCTTCCTTCTGTTCCCGGAATCAGCTCCAACTGAAAGAACACACACACACACCCACCCACACACACACTCTCTCCCCCTCCTCCCCCATTTCCCTTCATTCTTAGTGGGAGGTGGTGACCCACGACGGCAGAAAACAGAAAGTCTGTTGTCCCGAGTCCAACCCTCAGAAGCTGGAGTTGAAAGAAAAGAAAAAAAGAAAGAAAAAAGGGTGAAGCACCGAGAGCGTAGCGGGTCAATCCGCGGGCATGTAACGACGTTCGTTGACCGCACTACCCTGAGCCCAAATCCTGGACGTGGTTTCAGGTGGCAAATTTGGCAAATTGATCATGATCAGGAGGTCCTACTTGGGCGGTTCAGTTTCCTCACACATTGCAATGCTTGCATGATTGCATGTGGCTAAAAACTGTGGCGAACTTTAACTCTAAAAAAAGAACATAAGGTTGGGTCAAAGTTGACACACCAGAGCCACAACCCCGTTTGTTCTGCCCTGTGGGTTGACTGTCTATAGCAGCTTGTGTTCAGCGCAAGCTCCAAGCCCCAAGGTGCGTCGCGCCACGCCAAAGAGCAAAGAAGAAGAATCTACGATCTCAACCTTCCTCCCCGATCCAGCCACAGAAGAAAACAAAGGGGGGCGGGGGGGGGAATGTGTGAGTGGTGGGGCCTCCGTCTTCTTCTTTATTTTCACACCTATCACCCCCCCCCCCCCCCCCCCCCCCCCACCCCTCATTCCCCTCCCCACCCTCCTTCTCCTCCGTTTTTTTTTCTTCTTTCCTTCTCGTTCGTTCCTTTTTTTCGCTTTTGTTCTTTTTGCCCGCGTGTCGTTCCGGCATCCGCCAACCGCACTAACGTCCGAAGTAAAAGGAGAGGGGGGGGGGGGGGGGGGGAGCTTCAGAAACCCCGGCTGGCCGAAGGAGCAAAAAATTCTTTTTTTTTTTTTCCCCTTTTCCTGGCTGTGCCCGCACAACTCGCGAGGAAGGCCGAGGCTCCCCAGCGAGGAGCTAAGCACTGAAGCGCGGAGGATGCGTATAAGCCGATCTTTGAGTGCGTGAGCCCCTCCGAAGAAAGGTCCATCGCACTAGTTCCAAGCTACTTAGCCCGGATCTCTGGGTCGCGTGATCTTGCCCGGAAAAAGTTAGACCAGCTGGTGTGTAAGGCATGTCTGTCCTGAACGACATAATGTTCATGGACGTCGTCAAGCGTGGCCAGCAATGCCGAAGCGAAGCTACCAAAGCTGCGCTTGAATCGGGTCAGCACGAGGCAAAATGACGAATATTACGGAATGAGGAGCACCACCACCTTCGAAACTGTTCTGAAAGACCGAAGGCTCAAGTCATCAAGCGTGGCCAGAAATACCGAAGGCTACGAAAGCTACCAGAGCTGGCATGCGCTGAGTCGGGTCAGCACGAGGCAAATGACGCATATTACGGAATGAGGAGCACCACCACCTTCGAAACTGTCCTGAGGGACCGAAGGCTCATGGAAGTCTTCAAGTGTGGCCAGAAATACCGAAGGCTACGAAAGCTACCAGAACTGGCATGCGCTGAGTCGGGTCAGCACGAGGCAAAATGACGAATACTTTGATGAAACGAAAAGATCACCATCTTCGAAACTGTCCTGAAGGACATAATGGTCATGGACATCATAAGCGTGGCCAGAAATACCGAAGCTACCAAAGCTCCCAGGACTGCCATGCGCTTGAGTCGGGTCAGCAGGAGGCAAACCTTCCCCACGAACCTCAACAGCTTGTGTAGGCACAGGCGCCAAACTCCAGCACCACCGTGCTTTAACGCCGTTACAACATGTAGGTTACAGCCACGCCTGCAGTGATCACCATACAATGAGGCTTGCCATACAGGGTAAGACTGGGGCTATGCGCGCCAACCAGCAACTACTCGCGCGCAATGTAACTCGCAACGAACAGCCAGGAAGAAAGAAGAAAAAGGCCGCCCTCACTGAGGACGGCCGTCATCAGCAAGGACGTAGCAATCGTCGCAGAGGTGGGTGAAGTTAGGGTCCGTCCACTTTGATATGGGTACTTCCAAGCACTCCCGGAAGGAGATGCGTCCACACAGGATGCAGTGTTGGCTTCTCTGTTCTCGATGCGTTGACAGCGCACTCTTGCAGACTTGGCAGTGCTGGGCACAGTCCCGGTGGTAGTTCGAAAGTCGTGGTGCTCTCCTCATTCCGGAGCATCTTTAAGTATTCGTCAAATGCCTCCTGCCGACCCGACTCAAGCGCATGGCAGTTCTGGTAGCTTTGGTAGCTTTGGTATTTCTGGCCACGCTTGATGACGTCCATGACCATTATCATGCCCTTCAGGACAGTTTCGAAGGTGGTGGTGCTCTCCTCTAGCATCTTTCCAAGCATTCGTCAAATGCCTCCTGCTGACCCGACTCAAGCGCATGGCAGTCTTGGTAGCTTTGGTAGCTTCGGTATTTCTGGCCACGCTTGATGACTTCCATGAGCCCTTTGTCCTTCAGGACAGTTTCGTCAGACCCGATGCAAGCGCGCCTTCGGCGTGCGCGCTGCTATATCTGTTTGATTGCGACGGCCGAGTGGCTGCCCCTTTCGATGAATACATTCGAAAGGCATCGTGCGCCAACATGACCGTGTACAACCGTGCCTCCGCTGCTGCTTCATCGCACAGGGGGGCTGCACTCACCGCGGGTCGAATAAGAACTATTCGACACGCGGTGTTATCTTTTACCCGACCCTGCTCTTTGTTTGGCAAATGGAGGGGGTGCAACATCGAGCTAAAGTGCGTCGCCACACTACCCCGCCATCTCCTGATCACTTCTGACCACGCTGCAGCAGTCACGTGCAAACCGGGCGACCCATCTGGTCCCCGAACGACGAGCACCGCTCTTGCAACCGAGGTTAGCCCTCAATGGAAGGCCGCATCGGAAACAGTGGGTCAACCCATCCTGGAATTCTGAATTCGTGCACCCGGTTGAAAGGTGTGTCGAAAGCGAGGAAGTCGATGCAAGATGTTGCATCCATTTCTCCCCCAGACTTGCGCAGCTGATAGTTGATACCCGCTGACGATGCTTGCACAGCTGACACCCGCTGGCGAAACTTACACAGTTGGAAAGACTTCCACAGTTGATACCGACAAGACCTACACACCCGATTCCCACTGACGAGGCTTACTCAGTTGATATCCACTGACGAGACTTCTGCAGTCGCTGCCCGCTGACGAAACTTTCACAGTAGTTGCCCAGAAAGAGAACTTATACAGTGTTGAGACCACCCGCTGAAAGGCTAAGGCACGCTTGGCCTTACTGGCCCCCTATATTACCTACCCCCCCCCCCCCCCCCCGCTGCTAGCATCAACCATGCATGAGAGGCAGTGCTCTGCCTAAACATTAAAGTAAGATTTTCCCCCCGGGTGATCCGGGTATGGTCTGGGGGCATCCAAACACCAAAAAGCAGCCACAAACGACGGCAGCAGGGTCAGACTGTGACAGGAATGACTCAGGTTGTGGTCATTTGTGCCCCGGAATGCTCCAAAAAATTCTCTGCACTATTTTTCATCCAGATTTGAGACTCGTTTTGTAAAAGTTTTAGAAATCGGTTAATTTCGGACATCTTGTCGAGGTGGCCGAAACCTCCATTTTGCAACATGCTACCTCTTCTTTTCGCACTTTTGAGTGACATTCTGATCAGTTTCTGGCTCGCGCGCCCTCGACAACCTCATCGGAACCGATTTTGGGGGCGAACGACACCCGCAAGGGCCTCAAGGTATGCAAAAATCGCGAAAACAATAAAACGGACAAGATTTACCACGGCAATCGCACCCCCTCCCCCCCCCCCCCCTGCTGTGACGAGCTACGAACAGCCGCCTGACAAACCAGACTCACACCGCAGTCCTGTCTGCAGACACTCAGGTTCCACGCTGATGATGGTCCGCCTTATGTGTCCGTGGCTTAAAGGACCGAAACACGGCGCAGACGGGACCAGTGCGGTGTTGAGCACATTCCCCCCCCCCCCCTACTAACCCCCCAACTAAGATTTTCCCCCCCGTGTTAGTGTCGCCTGCCTAAAGGCACCTTTTCCTAAAAGGCGACACTAACACGGGAAGCCGTTGGTGAGGATGAGACATTCTTCATGCAAATACAGGGAACCCTATTGAGAACCGTCTTCCCGTGTTAGTGTCGCCTCGCGTTTTCAGGCAAAAAGGCGACACCGACAAGGGCTAAACGGAAGCGACACTAACACGGGGGGGGGGGGGGTAGGTGTTTACTTATACGCACGCGCCATCGAAACTCGCGCCCATTCAATTTTCGCTCAGATCCCCGCCTTCCGAAAGTGGGTGTGGGGGAGCGATGGACCGAGCCGAGGCGTCGCGCGTCTTGACGGAGATGCTCGAGAAGCGAAGCCGAAGCGGCGGCGCCGCGATGAACAAGGCGCTGCAGCCTTGGGAGCGCGAGAGTCGCGCGGGGGGCTGCTTCGAGGATTTCGAGTATGTGACCGAGGCGGGGCGGGTGATAAAGGTTGAAGAAGGCGCCCACGAGCTGGGGCACCGCGTCTGGGACACCTGCCTGCAAACCTGCAAGTACATAGAGCGCAGCGGGTGCCTGCGGGGCAAGTCGATCGTCGAACTCGGCTCCGGCTGCGGCCTCCTGAGCATCGTGGCCTTGGAGGCCGGGGCGACCAGAGCCGTGGTCACGGACCTGCCGGCCGTCATCCAGCACTTGACAGCCAACGTGAAACGGCTCACGGGGGGTCGGACAGACCGCGAGACCCTCCAGCAGCACCCCGGTCACAATGCGCCGAGCCACCCAGTTGGACAGCCAGGTGTCACACCGCAACCAGCCAGCGGCGGTGGCGTGGGAGATACCACCGACCCCGAGCCCTGCCTCGGGGCCACGGCAGGTCAACTGCCGGCCACGGGAAAGTCAAGCGGCAACGCCCTCCCGGGCGGCAGCTGCGTGGATGAGATTTCTCAGGGGGTGGTCAGGGGGGGAGCGGTGCACGACCAGTCCTCCGGAGCCCTCGTCCCATCGAGCGCGCAGGCAGGAATACGCGCGGGTCTTCCGGTCGGGGCGGGGTCCAGCATAGAGGTCCACCCGCTCACCTGGGGCAGCCCGGGGGACCTGGCGAAGCTGCGGGAGGCTTGCCCCGCGTTCGATGCGGTCGTGGCGACCGACGTGACCATCACGCCCCACCACGTGCCCGCGCTGGTGGTCACCATCCGGGAGCTGCTGTCGTGGAGCCGCGGGTCGTTCGCCCTGGTGGCGGGGCCCGTGCACAGGGAGGGCTGGCGCGCGTTCACCGAGGCCTGCTCCGAAGGGTTCGTCGTCGATGCGGTCCCCAGGGAGAGCTTACACCCCGACTACCGGTCCGACAAGCTCGCCACTGTGACGCTGAGGTTGAAGGAGAACGTGCCTGCCTGCTGATAGCTCCACAAGCTTGCACCGGGAGTGCTGGTCTGTCAAGCTCGCCACTGTGACGTTGAGGTTAAAGGAGAACGAGCCTGCCTGCTGATAGCTCCACAAGCTTGCACCGGGAGTGCTGGTCTGTCAAGCTCGCCACTGTGACGTTGAGGTTAAAGGAGAACGAGCCTGCCTGCTGATAGCTCCACAAGCTTGCACCGGGAGTACTGGTCTGACAAGCTCGCCACTGTGACGCTGAGGTTGAAGGAGTCCGCACAAGCTTGCACCCCGATTGCCGGTCCGACTACAAGCTCACCACTGTGACGCTGAGGCACACCCGATTCCGGCGGATCGCCGGTGGATCGACCGATTACTCCTGAACTGTAGCATTCTTCTCCTTTACTCCACTCAGAGCGATTTCTCCGCACTTCGTTCGGGTAAGAATGCAAACAATCTGCGGCACCGCCGCACATAGTTTGGTAATAAGACAAAGAACATGTTTTGCGCGTCCTGAGCCTGTCCTCATTAGAATGGGGGTTACTTCTCGACCTTTCATGTCCTAGCACGAGGTTCCTTCTTGACCTTCCAGAGCCTATTCTTTACGAGAAGAGAGGTTCCTTCTTGGCCTTCCAGTGTCTATCCTTATAAAAACGATTCCTTCTCGACCTTCCAGAGCACATCCTCACATCTCAGAAAGACGCAGCGTTTGGCCTCGGAAAAACTGAAGGTCGTTCAAGGACGCACAGTTTCAATACAAAAAAAGTTGTCGACAACTAACAAGTAACTGGGGTGGTCATGGTCATCGGGTCGACGGGGAGGATCACAAATTATCATGGGCTGTCATGTGATCTGTTGACTCCGTGTAATCTTTGTTGATTTCTTGTGTTTAGAACGTTTTTTCTTGTGATTCTTACTGATTTTTTGTGATCTAGAACGATTTTCTGTGAGGTCGTCAGCAGGCAGATGCTGTAGTGCACCTGTTTTAGCGGTTTACCTGTGGGCAGTACTTTTTAGAAAGTGTTAATACAACCACTTTGGAAAAAGGGGGATGCTTTCAGCACCATGGACCCAGCCGATGTCGCAGCTGTCGCGTCCCCTGCCGAACCGGTTACGCACGTTGCGGTCACGTGCAACGGTATCCAGATGAGTGTGGGGTGCATGGATTTGGCAGATCTGTTCTCCAAGCTCGAATTGTTGGGGATGGAGCTTTCTTCTGGGACTGTATTCGGTTACGACGGTGACGAGTGGGTATTGTTGGGACCCGGTATTCCCTTCTCCTGCTTCAGCCGCGTCGTATTGCAGGACCCTGTGCACCCTCGTGCAGCTTCAGCATCTACGATTCCCGTTGTCCCCTTTCCTGCAGACGTTCTCGGTCGGAGTCTCCTCAGTGCATGTCCCCTCAGCACACGACAAGCTGTACGCGCAGCAGATTATTTGGCGCAGGAATGCACAGACGAAGGTATCCCGATAAGAATACAAGCCTGACGCGGCACACCGCACGAGCTCTCTGCCTGCGAGAGCTGTACCTGCGAGACGCGATCTTCTCCCGCCTTGTCGGTACGGTAGTTCTTGAACTGGAAACAGATGCCACTCCTCTGAGCTGGAGCAAAAGCGGGTACCGCACCCCAGCCCAGCAGCTAAGGACTTCTGAATGAGGTGACAGCGGTGCTGCACTTCAGCTCCTCGTAGACCAATTACGTGCAGAGGTTCGTCTCTATCGGCGACATGCGAAGTGAACGAAGATGCGCTGAGCGACGATGACGGTCGAGCATCTCATCCCAACAAAACGAATACGCCATGCGCCCTTTCACGTGCACCGTAGCTGTGTAGAGCGGGTACGACATGTTTTTGCCGGTCTTGGCATCGATCCCCCCTTTGGGTTTGCGGGTTCCTCTTGCTTGGGCTTTCCACAGAAAAGCCAAGCCTTTGTAAAATGGAGCCTTCGGGGTGTCGGGGGTGGTGCTTTCGTGGCGCCGTGGCATGAAGGATTCGTTGGAAAGTAAACTCGAACGCTATCGTAGGACTCGCAGAAGTCGGTTGGCTCACGCTTGCAGGAACCTAAGTAAAGCTCGCTACCGGGCCCCCTTCAACGTTCCCCAGAGGACTGAAGGAAAAGCTCAGTTGCTACCATTGCGTGGTTGTACTGGTCCTTGAAAATAATCGCGTTATCGTGACGGGTGGCACTGATCGAGATTTGCAGGATATCTTGGACAGCCCACAGATAAAATTGGCACCACGCAATCAAGAGTCCGGTGATAGACGAAAGGATGTGCTTGAGTCCAACTTGTGTCTGCATGGAAGGGAAGCTGATAAGAAGTTACTTCTTGATAAACTGCATGCCCTCACCCGAAGCATGCCATTCAAGGCTAATGTTGTTGTGGGCAAACTGCTCTACGATCTCTGGAACAGAAGGATGCAGAGCCCGAAAAACCCAAGCAATTGCCGTGTCCGAAGTCTCCCTCTCGCCAGCGAAAGAAGCAAACAAGCCAGAGCCTCTCCTTCCGCGCATTCCGACACTCCAATCCCTCTTGGGTTTGGGCAAGAAGGTGATCCGCAATCACGTTCAGAAGCCCAGGTGGCGTTTGCATCAGCTCCTCTACTCTGGAGAACCCGGAAGCTTTCCGGAGATGGTAGCTGCATCGTTGGGAAGGCCAGTCGACGGCTGTGTGCAAGCGGGCGGAGGTCCTGGGACTGCGAAGGCGCGACTACCCCACAAGAAGGACTCGCTGTCTGCCCCTGCCGCCATAGCCGTCTTATCCTCGGCCAAGCACCAGTTTCTCCTCCTGCAACGCAACCTTGCCTTCAGCATGGTCATTATGACTGTCACTCTGGTTATCAACCTTACTCCTCGCTCGGGTTGCCATCTTCGACCGCGATCGCCTCTGATAGTTTGGGTTAGAATGCAAATACTCTGTGGCGATTTGCGGTGTCGCGGTTATCTCTTCGTACGTGATGTGTCATGCTTTCGCGACTTGATCGTCGCGCTCAGGCGCGCGTTTGGTGCCTCGCTTCTTCTTCGATTGCTCGTCCAGGTTCATCGGTTGCTGCACCGGCGCTTTCACACGCCGCACTTCACTTTCTGGTGCTCGTGGCACACCCGCTCACTCCACTTTTCGTGTTCCGTAGCGTTGAACACCGCCCATCTCGCCGCACGCTCCGCCCTTCCACCTCCGTACGTCGGGAAAAGATCCATCCCCCGCGCCTCGCCGCTGAACTCGTGCCGTCGTCAGCTGTGTCTCGAGCACTTCCATCGTCTCCGTACCACCACGGAAGATCGGCCTCATCTCGTACCCCGTGAGGCACGGCGGGGCTCCCACCGTTCTCAGCGACCCTATCTTCTCCAGTTTCCTGTCTGGCAGAAGCGGTCCGTCGCCGTTTCGCTCCAGCGCTCCCCCACGGTTTTTAAAAGTTTTGCGAGTAACCTCGCACACTGCTCAACTGCCTGGAAGATCCAGTTTGGTGCACACTTCAAAGTCGACGGCGAGCTCCGCCATCGAGACGTCACCCGCCACCGACCAGCACATCCCATCCAGCCAATACTGCAGCGCCCGGAACCACCTCTCTCCTCCGACCGCCGCGAAGGTCTCCGGTCCCGCGATGGCTTTGAAACCCGGCCGGCGCGGGGCCTCTGATAGAACATTCCCGCTCTCCTTACCGCAGCTGATCCTGTCACTACCTGTCAAACCGTGACTCCCAGTCTGTCCTTCCCTCTCATCCTATTCCTTCCTCTTCGGGGCACGCATAGCACATGGCGAAGTTGGGGTCGTAATACTGCACCTTTGCAGCTCTTCCGCCCCACCTTCGCCTGTAGAAAGTGGTCGCCACAAAGGAATCCCCCCGATTTTGGCCTGGACCAGGTGGCTTGTCTCCTGGGGTCTTTGATCTTGATACGCTCGAATATAACCCGAAACTGTCCTTATTTTGTGACGAAAAAGTGCAAAGTAGCTTAGAAACGCTCTCCAGGACCCAAGGCTGCATCCCTGAAGCACTCGGCAAAAAAAAAGACACCCCCCCCCCCCTAGGGCAGTGCTGGCTGCAAACGTGCAAACGTTTGCGCAAACGTTTGCGTT
>JAPJBO010001872.1:0-27009 GCA_030068145.1 Diplonema papillatum
GGGGTCATATGGGGGTCATATAGGGGTCATATGGGGGTCATATGGGGGTCATATGGGGGTCATATGGGGGTCATATAGGGCACACGCAATTGCGACTGTTCTACGGCAAACGGCTGTTTAGTGTTGCAAACGAATCATGAACAAGCTGAAATGGGTCTCCCACACACTGGAATCAAGTGCTCCTAAGCAGACGAATTGTGAGTGTTGCAAACGAAACGCAAATGAACTGAAATAGGGACCTCATACGCTGAAATCGACTGAGAACTAACTGATCGATCTCTCTTAATAAAAGATTAAAGCGCCGAAGGCGCAACCACCCAATCCAACTTTGCACACGCAATTGCGACTGTTCCGGCAGACGGCTGTTTAGTGTTGCAAACGAAACATGAACACGCTGAAATGGGTCTTCCACACACTGAAATCAAGTGCTCCTAAGCAGACGAACTGTGAGTGTTGCAAACGAAACGTAAATGAACTGAAATAGGGACCTCATACACTGAAATCGACTGCGAACAATCTGATCGATCTCTCTTAATAAAAGATTAAAGCGCCGAAGGCGCAACCACCCAATCCAACTTTGCACACGCAATTGCGACTGTTTGGCAGACGGCTGTTTAGTGTTGCAAACGAATCATGAACACGGTGAAATGGGTCTTCCACACACTGAAATCAAGTGCTCCTAAGCAGACGAACTGTGAGTGTTGCAAACGAAACGCAAATGAACTGAAATAGGGACCTCACACGCTGAAATCGACTGCGAACTATCTGATCGATCTCTCTTAATAAAAGATTAAAGCGCCGAAGGCGCAACCACCCAATCAAACTTTGCACACGCAATTGCGACTGTTCCAAGGCAGACGGCTGTTTAGTGTTGCAAACGAATCACGAGCACACTGAAATGGGTCTTCCACACACTGAAATCAAGTGCTCCTAAGCAGACGAACTGTGAGTGTTGCAAACGAAACGTAAATGAACTGAAATAGGGACCTCATACGCTGAAATCGACTGTGAACAATCTGATCGATCTCTCTTAATAAAAGATTAAAGCGCCGAAGGCGCAACCACCCAATCAAACTTTGCACACGCAATTGCGACTGTTCCAAGGCAGACGGCTGTTTAGTGTTGCAAACGAAACATGAACACGCTGAAATGGGTCTTCCATACACTGAAATCAAGTGCTCCTAAGCAGACGAACTGTGAGTGTTGCAAACGAAACGTAAATGAACTGAAATAGGGACCTCATACGCTGAAATCGACTGTGAACAATCTGATCGATCTCTCTTAATAAAAGATTAAAGCGCCGAAGGCGCAACCACCCAATCCAACTTTGCACACGCAATTGCGACTGTTCCAAGGCAGACGGCTGTTTAGTGTTGCAAACGAAACATGAACACGCTGAAATGGGTCTTCCATACACTGAAATCAAGTGCTCCTAAGCAGACGAACTGTGAGTGTTGCAAACGAAACGTAAATGAACTGAAATAGGGACCTCATACACTGAAATCGACTGTGAACAATCTGATCGATCTCTCTTAATAAAAGATTAAAGCGCCGAAGGCGCAACCACCCAATCCAACTTTGCACACGCAATTGCGACTGTTCCAAGGCAGACGGCTGTTTAGTGTTGCAAACGAATCATGAACACACTGAAATGGGTCTTCCACACACTGAAATCAAGTGCTCCTAAGCAGACGAACTGTGAGTGTTGCAAACGAAACGTAAATGAACTGAAATAGGGACCTCATACGCTGAAATCGACTGTGAACAATCTGATCGATCTCTCTTAATAAAAGATTAAAGCGCCGAAGGCGCAACCACCCAATCCAACTTTGCACACGCAATTGCGACTGTTCCAAGGCAGACGGCTGTTTAGTGTTGCAAACGAAACATGAACACGCTGAAATGGGTCTTCCATACACTGAAATCAAGTGCTCCTAAGCAGACGAACTGTGAGTGTTGCAAACGAAACGTAAATGAACTGAAATAGGGACCTCATACGCTGAAATCGACTGTGAACAATCTGATCGATCTCTCTTAATAAAAGATTAAAGCGCCGAAGGCGCAACCACCCAATCCGACTTTGCACACGCAATTGCGACTGTTCTAAGGCAGACGGCTGTTTAGTGTTGCAAACGAAACATGAACAAGCTGAAATGGGTCTTCCATACACTGAAATCAAGTGCTCCTAAGCAGACGAACTGTGAGTGTTGCAAACGAAACGCAAATGAACTGAAATAGGGACCTCATACACTGAAATCGACTGCGAACAATCTGATCGATCTCCCTTAATAAAAGATTAAAGCGCCGAAGGCGCAACCACCCAATCAAACTTTGCACACGCAATTGCGACTGTTCTAAGGCAAACGGCTGTTTAGTGTTGCAAACGAAACATGAACAAGCTGAAATGGGTCTTCCATACACTGGAATCAAGTGCTCCTAAGCAGACGAACTGTGAGTGTTGCAAACGAAACGCAAATGAACTGAAATAGGGACCCCACACGCTGAAATCGACTGTGAACAATCTGATCGATCTCCCTTAATAAAAGATTAAAGCGCCGAAGGCGCAACCACCCAATCAAACTTTGCACACGCAATTGCGACTGTTCCAAGGCAAACGGCTGTTTAGTGTTGCAAACGAAACATGAACAAGCTGAAATGGGTCTTCCATACACTGGAATAAAGTGCTCCTAAGCAGACGAACTGTGAGTGTTGCAAACGAAACGCAAATGAACTGAAATAGGGACCTCATACGCTGAAATCGACTGCGAACAATCTGATCGATCTCCCTTAATAAAAGATTAAAGCGCCGAAGGCGCAACCACCAACCGCTTAACCAAAAGAAAACAAGAATGGTATACCAGGGTGCTCCATGCCTGCTTCAAGAACCTGCTCTGCATTCTGCTTTACGAACCGAACAGAAACCACGAAGTGTCCATGATTGATAGAGATAAAAGTTCGCTTGAAATTCCGGGGGTTTAGGGTCTCCGTGTGACCGTTCATGAATGGGTTCTCATTGAGCAAGAAAGGGCTATAAGGTAACGGGTTGTAGAAGTTTCGGTACCTCAATTATGCGACCTCAAAATCGCACGGGTTCATGCAAGATAGACATTCACGACTCCGCTGTTCACTCGAATGCAATAGTGTGGCGATCATCGCACGGCAGGAAATGCGCTTGCTTGTTCACCCATGATTCGTCCAGTTGTCATGATTTCGCCTTTTGTGCTATTCTTGAACGTCACGTTCAGCCGCGAAATTGACTTATACGAGTTTACGCTCTTAGGGACTTGCATCTGACACTCTACACTCTAAGCCGCTCGTTCCCACAAGAATGGGGTGCAGAAGAACAGGAAAAGGGATGAACATGAAAGGCAGAAACAGGACATGTGGGAGGAAGAGCACTTGAAATTGGGTGCCACATATGTACCACAGCTTGGAGGCAAGTCATTTTTTAAGGAGGAATCATCATCAGCTGTTTGCACAGCCCACTTGCAAAAGGAAAATGAGGAAGCAAATGATGTTCGTAATGAAGGGAAAAGGCAGGGCCTTTAACATTGTGGTTGACCTTACCAGCTCCTCCTCCTAGTCGTTCTTGCCGCATATTCAACTGTGAGGATTCCTATTCTAAAAGTGTAAGTGCTTTTGTTTTGTTCTTCTATGTGTTGTCTAGGAAGCAGCTTCGTCCAGGAAAGCAAGTGGGTTTGCATCTTTTTGACCTGCATAGGCCACTTGTGAAAGGTAGTCTTCCTCACGCGGAGTTGTGACACCACGCAAGATGAAGACGGTTATTTGCGCGCGCAGAAATGTGTCGTCGAGTATTCAGCGCCATCTGGTGGTCACCTTGCTCGCAAGACAAGCTGAAGAATAGGCATTTTCCGGCTACGAACCGCGGTTGCATTTCTATATCGCTCAGTCTGGACAGGAGTTCACTTACTTTCATTGTTGCAGGAAGGTGGGGGAGGAAACCCGATGGTCTTTCTAATTTGAGAACGATACATGAGAGGAAGCTGTAACATTTGAATTCGTTGGTTGCGCATGTACACACATCGATTGCGGGATGAACTCGAAGATGGTAACACGAACATACAGTGTCTTTTTTGATTGGATAAACGTTATTGTGTTTGATGATTGTTGTGCTTGTCAATGTTGTTCTAGTTGTTGTTGTTTTTTTTGTGTTTCCGACGATCCGAATGGACGTACAGATTGGTGTCTTTCGACCTTTTGGATGCTTTTTTTTTTTGTGACAAGGTCAGAAAAGCCGGAACCGCTTACTGTTCCTCTTCGTTGGAACGCGGACAGAAGAGGAGGGTTCGGGGGGTTCGGATTCGCTCTTCACTTCGTGCTGAGCTGGCACGCCGCCAGACAGGAGAATGAAGGGGTTCTGAGATACCCTATCCCCCGCCTCCTCTTCACGGAGATTGTAGGGGTCAGGCTCACCCCCTGTAACGTTCAACCCGTTGTATGCGCTTTGCGATACAACACGTGGTGTGAACTCAGCAGTCCAAGGCCCATCAGCCGAAGGTGTGGGGTCGGGTGTTTTTCTTTTCCTTTCTGGTGAACCGTCTTTGGATCCTGGGGGAGTGAAGTCAAATGGCTCCAGGACCTCGTCGACATCAATCACCAAGAACTCCTCTGTCTTGCACACGAGCTCCTCTTCCTTGCACATGACAGCTGGTTCTGCATCGATGACCAGAACGTTCTCACTGTCGGCTGGAGTCGAATGACTTGCTTCTGCGGGAGGATTGCAAGTCTCCTCGGGGGGGGGAAGGAGAAACTTTACTCGGACTTCACGTGGAGGAAGACGAGGCGATGTCAACGCTGAGGATTGGGGTGTTCCCAACTTCGGCTCCGCGACCAAGGCCAGCAGCCGCCGGTTCTCCTCCTCTAACTGGGCGTAGGTGGGTTTGCCCACAACTTTGCGGACTCTGTTTTCTATCCGCTTCCCCTCCATCTCTAAAAGTAGACGGTCTCGCTGGGGAATGACCCTTTCGAATGCGGCTCCAACAGCGACAAGCCCCTCATGGAGCAAGTCCGGTTCTGTTGCATTCACCATCTTCCATTCAGCGAGCCACAGTTCCCGAACCTTGTTGTTGCTGGTGGCACATCGGTCCTTTATCTTTTTTTTAAGATTCCCCCAGGTGCCATCACCCTTCTGTGTGCCGGCCAAGTACTGTTTCTTTGTGTAGTACTTCTTTATCAGATCGGCATGTTCCCCTTCTATGTCGCCAGAGTGGAGAGCTTCCAACAGGTCTGTTTCGTAGTTGTGGACACTGAGTGGCTGCCACTTGTCGGTATGAGCCCAAACTGTCCACTTGGACGTCCACTCCTCTTTCCCGTGGTTTACCCAGGCATACCGGATACATGCCTTCGAGCCTTCTAGGTCTTTCCAATAAAAATTTGGGGAAAGAGGGTCGAGAAGGCTTCGGTAAGCCTGGGCTCCATCAGTGGTGAGCATGAGTGGGGCATCCGCACGTCCAAGCTCTATCAGCCCTTCGTCGAGTACGGCTTCGAGCTCTTCATTTGAGATGGGCGGGGGCGGTGGGATGACACTCTTTTCGAGGGGGTTTTTCCGTGACCCAAGTCCTGAAGGAAGCTCTACGGTTCCTCCAGGTTTAATGACATTGAGCCACTTTTCGGGGAGCTGGCGCACAACAAAATACGGTGACCCGCGCTCCACAATTCCAATGAAGCGCAGGTACGAGTACTGAGTGCCTTTCCCAGAGCCCCTTGTCGTGTGCCCAATGGAAAACTCGTCTAGTTCCAGGACACGCCCCGGGCCACCAAGAGGTAAGAACTGACTTTCGGCAGTTCTCAAGCTGTCGGCGACAATGTTCCCCAGACAACGGCTAAGAGAAGCATGGTTCGTTTTTGAATTGTACCATAAGGTGTTCGCTGTAACATCTTTGGCACCACAAAAGTACGACCATAGCTTTGTTCCAAACTGCTGGATGGTCATTTTCATACAAGTGAATGACGTGTCTTGGGCTTGGGCTTCTTGTTTTTGGGCGTTTTTTCCTTTTTTTTGTGGGGGGGGAGTGAGGACCCGTAGGGTTGCTGCGGTCAGCACGCTTGCTGAAACTCCTTTCTTGGCACATTTGCAGTGCCAATACGGCCATCCGTTTGCGCACTTGCCGTCTCGACCACCAAGCACCCAGTTCTTGAGTATCGCACCACAAGAACAGGTTACCTCGGTCGGCAAGATCCCGTACTGCATCAAGTGCTTTGCGAGTGCAGCTTGATCTGCCAAGAGCGGGCCAAATTCGACATTCGGCTTGCAACGTCGTTTCTGTTGCATTGAGCCCGAATATAGCAGCCGTTGCTCTGCCTGACACGGGTTGCCGCCTGTTTCGGTTTTACTATCTCCAAAACTTGTCACATAAGATTAGGAAAAGAGGATTGAAGACTCCTGAACATTCCCACACCTTGTTTTTTTCTCCGTGTCTTTCCGCGCTGCGTGTGGGCCACCACAATGCCCGCCTCCTCGTCACGGCGCCGCAGATAATATCGGAGGAGGTTTTCCTCCACTTCCTCCTCTTCCTCTTCTTCCTCTTCCTCCTCTTCCTCCGATGGGACAACCGAGTTTGCGCCCTCGTTGAAACTGAGGCTTCTTGGTCCTCTATGCCAACGGCTCTTTCTTGTGTCGCTGCTTTCTGTGTCTGTTTCGTCTTCAGACACGGCTAGCACATCGCAGGCAAAGAATACGACCAGTGCAGCTACTAGCTTGCACAAAGACATAGTTTTACTTCTTCAAGCAATCAACCTGTTGCGCATGGTTTTCAGACTTGATTCCAGGCAAGAGAGATTGCTCTCGATGTTCACAGTCGATTTGAGCGCGTGGGGTCCCGATTTCAGTTCATTTGCGTTTGCAACACTAACAGTTCGTCTGCTTAGGAGCACTTGATTCCAGTGTATGGAAGACCCATTTCAGCATCGTCGTGATTCGGTTGCAACACTAAACAGCCGTCTGCCTTGGAACAGTCGCAATTGCGTGTGCAAAGTTTGATTGGGTGGTTGCGCCTTCGGCGCTTTAATCTTTTATTAAGAGAGATCGATCAGATTGTTCACAGTCGATTTCAGCGTATGAGGTCCCTATTTCAGTTCATTTACGTTTCGTTTGCAACACTCACAGTTCGTCTGCTTAGGAGCACTTGATTTCAGTGTGTGGAAGACCCATTTCAGCTTGTTCATGTTTCGTTTGCAACACTAAACAGCCGTCTGCCTTGGAACAGTCGCAATTGCGTGTGCAAAGTTTGATTGGGTGGTTGCGCCTTCGGCGCTTTAATCTTTTATTAAGAGAGATCGATCAGATTGTTCACAGTCGATTTCAGCGTATGAGGTCCCTATTTCAGTTCATTTACGTTTCGTTTGCAACACTCACAGTTCGTCTGCTTAGGAGCACTTGATTTCAGTGTGTGGAAGACCCATTTCAGTGTGCTCGTGATTCGTTTGCAACACTAAACAGCCGTCTGCCTTGGAACAGTCGCAATTGCGTGTGCAAAGTTTGATTGGGTGGTTGCGCCTTCGGCGCTTTAATCTTTTATTAAGAGAGATCGATCAGATTGTTCACAGTCGATTTCAGCGTATGAGGTCCCTATTTCAGTTCATTTACGTTTCGTTTGCAACACTCACAGTTCGTCTGCTTAGGAGCACTTGATTTCAGTGTGTGGAAGACCCATTTCAGTGTGCTCGTGATTCGTTTGCAACACTAAACAGCCGTCTGCCAAACAGTCGCAATTGCGTGTGCAAAGTTGGATTGGGTGGTTGCGCCTTCGGCGCTTTAATCTTTTATTAAGAGAGATCGATCAGATTGTTCGCAGTCGATTTCAGTGTATGAGGTCCCTATTTCAGTTCATTTACGTTTCGTTTGCAACACTCACAGTTCGTCTGCTTAGGAGCACTTGATTTCAGTGTGTGGAAGACCCATTTCAGCGTGTTCATGTTTCGTTTGCAACACTAAACAGCCGTCTGCCTTGGAACAGTCGCAATTGCGTGTGCAAAGTTGGATTGGGTGGTTGCGCCTTCGGCGCTTTAATCTTTTATTAAGAGAGATCGATCAGTTAGTTCTCAGTCGATTTCAGCGTATGAGGTCCCTATTTCAGTTCATTTGCGTTTCGTTTGCAACACTCACAGTTCGTCTGCTTAGGAGCACTTGATTCCAGTGTGTGGGAGACCCATTTCAGCTTGTTCATGATTCGTTTGCAACACTAAACAGCCGTTTGCCGTAGAACAGTCGCAATTGCGTGTGCCCTATATGACCCCCATATGACCCCTATATGACCCCCATATGACCCCCATATGACCCCTATATGACCCCTATATGACCCCCATATGACCCCTATATGACCCCCATATGACCCCCATATGACCCCTATATGACCCCCATATGACCCCCATATGACCCCCATATGACCCCCATATGACCCCCATATGACCCCTATATGACCCCCATATGACCCCTATATGACCCCATATGACCCCTATATGACCCCCATATGACCCCTATATGACCCCCATATGACCCCCATATGACCCCCATATGACCCCCATATGACCCCTATATGACCCCCATATGACCCCCATATGACCCCCATATGACCCCCATATGACCCCCATGACCCCATATATGACCCCTATATGACCCCTATATGACCCCCATATGACCCCTATATGACCCCCATATGACCCCCATATGACCCCTATATGACCCCTATATGACCAAAAAGGTCGAGTTGGCGTCCTACAGGTGAAGTATACAGGAATAAGGTGTGGATGGCGTCTTGATTCAAAAGGTCCAAAAAAGGTCGAGTTGGCGTCCTAAAATTTGTGAATCAAAAAAGGTCGAGTTGGCGTCCGAGAGGTGAATGAATCAAAAAAGGTCGAGTTGGCGTCCTGTAGGTGGAATGAATCAAAAAAGGTCGAGTTGGCGTCCGAGTAGGACGCCATCGGGAACGGCGCCAGGGTGTTGTTCGGCTGTGTTGTTCAAGTGACTTGACTTGTCTGGATTCCCCCAGTAATTTTTGAGGAAGTTGAGCAAAATTTTTTTTTTCCAAAAAATTTTTTAGGGCTCCATCGGCCCCGCGGGAGCTTTTTAAAAAGACACAAGGTTTTGACCCTGCATGTTAGGGAAGACAAAGTGACAGAACCGTCGGCATCGGGAACTTTCGATGGGATAACATGCAGGGTCAAAACCTTGTGTCTTTTTAAAACGCTCCCGCGGGGCCGATGGAGCCCTAAAAAAAATTTTGGAAAAAAAAAAAAATTGCTCAACTTCCTCAAAAATTTCTGCAGAGTTTGTTCCAAACTTTTAAAATTCAAAAAACCCAAATTTTTTCCGGAAATTTTTTTTTTGCCATTTTCAAAAAGACACAAGGTTTTGACCCTGCATGATAACTCAATCTCACGGAAAAGACGCTTTCGATCCCACGGCAATGGGCGGAGTCGGTGAACGCTCTATTCGGACAAAAGATTACGTCGTACAGGGCTCTGGCTCAGTTCATTGGATGTCTCAGATGGGGTTTATCATGCAGGGTCAGAACCTTGTGTCTTTTTAAAACGCTCCCGCGGGGCCGATGGAGCCCTAAAATTTTTTTTGGAAAAAAAAAAATTTGCTCAACTTCCTCAAAAATTACTGCAGAGTTTGTTCCAAACTTTTAAAATTCAAAAAACCCAATTTTTTTCCGGAAATTTTTTTTTGGCCATTTCCAAAAAGACACAAGGTTTTGACCCTGCATGGTATCGCAAGGCACTCTCCCACAGGTTACCATGCAGGGTCAAAACCTTGTGTCTTTTTGAAAATGGCAAAAAAAAAAATTCCGGAAAAAAAATTGGGTTTTCGAATTTTAAAAGTTTGGAACAAACTCTGCAGTAATTTTTGAGGAAGTTGAGCTAAATTTTTTTTTTCCAAAAAAACTTTTAGGGCTCCATCGGCCCCGTGGGAGCGTTTTAAAAAGACACAAGGTTTTGACCCTGCATGATAAAGTATTTACGAAGAGTTATTAACGGGCTTAACTCAGGGAAAATAAACACTTCGACACCTGTTGCTGTTCCACCTTCCGTTCAGAGGGAGTTTAATACTTGGCGCGCTGCTGTCAGCAAGCCGCTCAAAGTGAAGAAGCTTTTCCCGTGCATCCCATCCACGGTTTTCGTGGATGCTTCTCTGAAAGGATGGGGAATGGTGGCGATCGATAGCCGCACAAAGGAGGTTATAGTAGCTGGCAATTCCTGGACCAAATCAGAGTCCGTACTACACATAAATGTACTAGAAGCGCTGGCTTTTCGCAACTCTATCTTTGCACTTCCCCCGGCTTTTTTGAAAAGTAGTATCGATTTTAAGGTCGACAACACGACAGTAGCGTCGGCGGCGAGGAAGGGCGCATGCGTGGCCTCAAAGCCTTTGAACGAAGCAATCGTGGCAGCGTTGACACGCTTGTCAGAATTTGACACACAATTTACAGTGTCGTGGGTGCGCTCTGCAGCGAATATAGCTGACTTGCCTTCCCGCATGTCCCCTGAGCAGCTCTCTTCCAGAAATGGAAAGATGATGGTTAGACAGGCGTTATGGAAGTTTTTTACACGCGATGGGGTTCGTTCTCGTTCAGAAGGTCTTTTTCGCCCTGTCTGGCCGAGACGTTCATCCCCTTCGCTTAGTTAACCTTTCTGGTTTCCCGTTTTCCCCGTTTATCTTTACACCAGCCGCGCGAAGAAGAATTCTCGTAGTTTAACTGAGGGAATTCTGTATCGCAAGGCACTCTCCCACAGGTTACCTTACCCCTCCCGTACACTTCGATCCCCGTTCTTTTCCCACCCATCCCGCCCTGTAGGTTCGTTCTCTCAGAAGGTCTTTTTCGCCCTGTCTGGCCGAGACGTTCATCCCCTTCGCTTAGTTAACCTTTCTGGTTTCCCGTTTTCCCCGTTTATCTTTACACCAGCCGCGCGAAGAAGAATTCCTCAGATGAGGGGGGTGCCATTGCCATTCTGGACCCGGTGGAGAGATGCGTTCTGGTACGAAGCAGCTGGAAATGGACGATGAAGCTAGCTCAGCTTTCGCCTCCAGTCCCGATCAGGCGCCGAGAGCTCGCATGTGCCGTGATTGGGCTGCAGATTGCCAGGAGAATCACGAACGGCTGGGTGCTGTTTAGCGTTTTCCACGATAACAGCACCGCAGAGAGCCGGTTCCGTAAGTTGGCGTCACCGCATCCCGTAGAAAATCGGCTACTGGTTGACATGCACAGGGCCATTGGGGAGGCACAGGTCGAGACTCACCTGGTGGCAAGCGCAAAAATGGTCTGAGCGCGTTCTTTTCCCCCACCGCTTCTTCTAGCTTCTGTCGTGATCTGCGCGTGGGGATGCGCATTATGGAATAAGCCACTTCCTCGGAATCGCAGAACACCTTTTGGTCCATGTCGCGGGGGCTCCCAGGGAAACAGAGAGGTAGGAAGAAGGGAGCTGACAATATTTTATTCTCTTGGGTGTCAACCCAAGCACTTGCTGAAGCGAATGGGGATCTTAACGGGGGAAAGGACGAGCGATGCCTTCTTGCGAGGCGCTGCAGTCATCCCAGGGATGGGTGGGTGGGAAAAACAAAAGAGTCGAGGGACGAGGAAACCTTTCGGTGTTTAGTATGTACACTAAAACAAGGATCAATCATCTCTGCTCTCGGTCGCTATTTATTCCCGCAGGGAGCCTGAGAGAATAAGCCACTTCCTCGGAATCGCAGAACACCTTTTGGTCCATGTCGCGGGGGCTCCCAGGGAAACAGAGAGGTAGGAAGAAGGGAGCTGACAATATTTTATTCTCTTGGGTGTCAACCCAAGCACTTGCTGAAGCGAATGGGGATCTTAACGGGGGAAAGGACGAGCGATGCCTTCTTGCGAGGCGCTGCAGTCATCCCAGGGATGGGTGGGTGGGAAAAACAAAAGAGTCGAGGGACGAGGAAACCTTTCGGTGTTTAGTATGTACACTAAAACAAGGATCAATCATCTCTGCTCTCGGTCGCTATTTATTCCCGCAGGGAGCCTGAGAAAACGCTAACGTACTGTTGCTGAGTGGTCAGATGAACTGAGAGGAGAGGATGCGTGGTCAAGGAAAAAAGGGGGGGGGGGGAGCTGCTTATCGTTTTTTTTTCTTAATATGTCTGATGTTTCCTTCCGCGTGATTGCACACGGAAGAGGGCGCCACGCAAAATGAGTACCCCTCGTCGCTGCGTGTTATCATGCAAGGTCAAAACCTTGTGTCTTTTTGGAAATGGCCAAAAAAAAATTTCCGGAAAAAAAATGGGTTTTTTGAATTTTAAAAGTTTGGAACAAACTCTGCAGTATTTTTTGAGGAAGTTGAGCAATTTTTTTTTTTCCAAAATTTTTTTTAGGGCTCCATCGGCCCCGCGGGAGCGTTTTAAAAAGACACAAGGTTTTGACCCTGCATGTTATATGGCGAAGCGGATCTGAAACTGGACAGTTCGTGAAAATTTAGGCAGCCCGTGCCCCTCCCTGGAGCAAGGTGGCCTGTGTGAATCCACGGGTCCCGGCGCTCGCCTTGCGCCCTACACAAATACCCAAGAACTTACCTCTTGCTATTTTTTCTCTGACCATTCGAACGCTTCGACCGCTGCGTCGCAAACACAGTGAAGGGAAATAAAACACCATTTTTGGGTCCGTGACCCAGAATTTTGGCAAAATTTTGGACCAAGGTTTTGAACACCAGATTGGGACCCAGATTTCAGTTTCGTTGCCTCAAATGATCCCAATCCAAATTTTGCCAAATTTTGAACCAAACCCCCAAATCTTTGATCGAAATGTGACCCAAAATTTGGATCAAAATTTTGAACACCAGATGAGGGGACCCAAATTTCGGTATCTTTGCCTCAAATGATCCCAATCCAAACTTTTGCCTAAATCTTGAGTCCAAAACCCAATTTGAACCAAATTTTTGATCCAGATGCTTCAGCTGAAAATTTTTGATCAAAATTTTCAACCCAAAATTGTGACCAAAAATTTCAACCCAAGATTTTGGTGACCTTTACCCCGGGGAGTAAAGGTCGGCGGAGTCAAGGTCGGCGGAGTAAAGGTCCGACGGAGTAAAGGTCGACGGAGTAAAGATCCACCCAAGGCAAAACACTAAAAATGCCGGAGTAAAGATTTGCCGGGGTAGAGACCTGCCTCTTTTTGGAAATGGCCAAAATTTTATTTCCAGAAAAAAAATGGGTTCTTTGAATTTTAAAATTTTGGAACAAACTCTGCAGTAATTTTTGAGGAAGTTGAGCAAAATTTTTTTTTTTCAAACTTTTTTTTTTCGGGGTCCATCGGCCCTGCGGGAGCGTTTTAAAAAGACACAAGGTTTTGACCCTGCATGATATGACCCCCATATGACCCCTATATGACCCCTATATGACCCCTACATGACCCCCATATGACCCCCATGTCCTACGGCAAGCTTGTGGATGCGGGCGTCCAGCCCCATCTCCTCCGCAAGTCGCAGAACAATCCCTTGCGGCACCCTGTCGAAGCACTTGGCAAAGTCCAAGGCCAGGACGACGAGCGACTTCGTCTCGTCGAGCAGCGTCTCCTCGACGAGCGTCGCCATCTCCATGAGGGCGTCGTCGCAGCGGTGTCCCATGCTGGGTGGGGAGCGCCCACTCCTCCTGCCACGCCATGATGTCACGCAGCCTGCGGCACGCCCAAAGGCGGTACACGCAGCTGGTGACCGTGATGGGCCGCATGTTGGTGGGCGATGGATCCTCGCTCTTTGGAATGAGCGACACCAACGCCGTCAGCAGCCCTTCTGGCCACCGCCCCTCCTTTTCAACCAGGTTGAAGAAGCTGGCGAAGGCGTCCATCAGTGGGACGGGCAGGGCTTTCAGCTCGTCCATGCGCCACCCGTCCACACCGCACGCCGAGGACTTCTTCTTCCTCTCTCGAAGGATGGTTCGCAGCTCCTCACCAGTGATGTCGGTGACTTGCATCGGCCGGTGTTGGACGTGCTCCCCAAAGGCCTTGGCGAAGTCGTCGTAGCTGGGCTCGGGGGTCTCCGGCGAGTACAGCCTCAGGATGGGGCCCCAAGCTTGCTGGAGGACATCATCCATCTCGTCGAGGTTCGCCGTAAGGCGGCCGCCATCAGCTCTGAGAGTGTCCGCCGAGGGCTTGGTGTCACCCCTCAGCATGGAAACCAGCGATCTGCGGTCCGTGGCATACCTCTCTCGGAGCCCCTGGCGGGCTTGCCGTTCGCGGCTCTGCCTGGCCGCCGCATTGTGCTGGGCGCTCCGGGCTCTGACTCGATGCAGCATAGCCCGGGCGGCCTCGGCAGGCGGAGGTTCAGCCGGCGGCGGAGGTTCCCCTTCACACGTCAGCACCGGGATGCACCGCGCCCAACAAGCGCGCAGATCCTGCGGCACGACGAACGGCCCGGACACCTCCAGGCGGCTTCGTGCGTGCACGTAGTGCATCAGCCGTGTGATGGCCTTGCCGTATTTCAGCTCGGCCTCGCACGTAACGCCCTTCCCCGGGCAGCTCCGGGCAACCGCCCGGACCCGCCTCGGCTCCCTCGCGAGGCCACGGCCTACATACGGGCGTGCCTTTGCCGCCGGCACATCGCACCTGTCGAGGAGATGCTGCTCGCATGCCGCCGAAAGCTCACCCCAAGCCAGCTCTACGTCCCCGTCTGCCAGTGCCCCCTCGAACGCCTCCAGCGAAGGCACAGGGGCGTCGGGCTTGCTCACCGGAGGGAGCGCACGTGGCACGGAGTAACGCAGCGTCATTTGGTTGAACGCCGGTAGCGACAGCTGCACGCAGACGCAGCGGTGGCTACCGACGCTACCAACATTGAAGGTGCTGCACCCGGCAAATGCAAGGGCCGCAGACCTGTTCATCAGCGCATAGTCGATGCGCGTCTCCGCCTTCGACGTCGTGTAAGTCGGAGGAGGCCGCACCGCGCCGTCGTGCTGCGCCTGCAGTTGCGCGGCATCGACCCAGCCATTGCCGAGCGCGCTCCGCAGCGCCGGAGACCTGTCCGTGTCCGTGTTCAGGTCCCCGAGGACGACAGCCGGGGCCCCTCCCACCATTGCCTGCGCGTCGAAGAGGACCGCCTGGAGCAGGCGTTCCCTGGCTGCCATCGTATTCGGGCCGCAGGGGGCGTACACCACGAAGCAGTGTAGGAAAGTCTTTCCTGCTCCTAGCGCCACCATCATGTGCAGGACCCGTTCGGATGATCCCGCGATGGCGCCGTTGTGCACCGCATGTACGACCCCCGGCCGCCGGTTGATGGCGCCAATACCTCCGCCCATCGTTCCGAAGTTGGGGTTACCACCCCTGGGAGGTCGCGGGGGCCCCCACAGCGATCCCCATCTTCCAGAGTCGGCGGGGCATGGTTCCGCCAGGTACCTCGACATCTCGCCCTGCTGCTTCTTCGACATCGCCGTCTCCAGGATGCCGATGACGTCCGCAGGGATGAGGCTACGCACCTCATCAACGTGGTTCGGGAAGGCGGTGGTGTTGATCACCGCAAGAGAGATCGTCGGAGCGGGCCCCGGGTTGGGGTGCACATCTCAGACGGAGCCTGGCGGTACCGCTCGCGGTACGGGCACTGGCGCGAAGGCAGCAAGAGGAAGATCAACAAGCGCAAAGTGCGACGACGTCGGGGGCCCTTGGCCTCGCGGCGAAATCCGTCGCCGCCAGTGCGGCGGCGAATCGCCAGGCGAGGAGCCGGACAGAGGGGCGGCAGGGGGCGAGCCCGCCGTCGCGGAGAGCAGGGGCGTGCCCATGGTGCCGGCACCGGTCCCCTTGGGCGGCCAGGAACAGTGGGAACGAGGCCCCGCTGAGGGTCGCGAGGCAGACGGCGCGGGCCGGCCCTGGGTTGGGGTGGACGTCCCCGCACCTCAGAAGGCGCAGATTGGCGGCATCCCCGCCGGCACTGGCGTCGTGGTGCGATGGCAGTCAACACTTGCTGCACAGTTGGCATGCGAAGATGTCGCTCCGCACCTGCTTCGGCAGCTTCTCCTCCTTGCAGATGGCGCAAGTGAAGCCGTTTTTCGGTTTGCTCACGCGGCTCGTGTCGAAGGAGTGACGGTGGCCGCCCTGCTCCTGCCCGCCCGCGGTCGCATCGATGGCCGGTCCCCCCGTCATCTCTTCGTCCTCCCCAGACACGCGCAGGCGCTGGCGGGGCGGGGAGAGGGCGTTCACCACTCCTTCAACGACCCGCTGGAGGATACCGGGCTCCACGGTCGCCGCCTTGGCGGGCTCCTCAGGCTCTCGCCCCTTCCGCTTCGTGCCTTGTATAGCCGGGGGCGAAGTCGCTGGGCCTGCGCCCGCTTCAGCCGCCGGCAGTTTCACGCGGCGCGTCTTGGCAGGCCCCCCGCCGGCCAGCTTCTTGCGGGCCTCCCGCGGCAGCTCGCTCCTGTCGTAGTCGTTCACGACGAGCGGCGGCGCGTTCCCCCGCTCCAGCACCCGGAACGGCGGCGGCTCAATCGTCGCCACCACGCACGTCCTGCTACCGCCGCGGACGAACGCTGAGACGGGCTCCACAGCCCAACCGGCCGGCGGCCTCGCTGCGAGGTCAAGCCCCACATCGCGCCGGCCTCGAGCCGCGCCTTGGGGTACGCCGTCGTGACAGCGCGGCGGCAGAGACGTGTCATCGCCGCCAGCGGGTCACGTTCGACGCACTCCCAGACGCCGGGGGGCGCGTGTTTCCGGGCCACCACAAACGCGAGGACGGTGGTAGCCGCCACCCGGGGTTCGCCTCCGTCGGCGACCGCCTTCTCCGCCCGGGCCGTCACCCTGCCCAGCTGGCGTGCCTCGCCCTTCGTCCAGGCGTGCATCGCGCGCACTTGCCCGTCCTTCATCAGCACGTGCCGTAGCGTGCTTCCTTCGAACGCGTCGCGGCACAGCACCGCGAACCGCGCGGCCTTCTCCGAGCCTGCCAGCTGATCGGCGGCGTCGGCTGCCGCACCTACCGCATCGACGGCTGCGTCTGCGTTAGGGGCGACAACAACGCCCTCCTCCTTCCCTTCGATGTCGCCGCTTCCCAAGACTGGCACGTTGCAGTCCTCGGGGCTGACGTTGAAGACGGGGCGGCGCCTGGCGACCTCCACCCACGTCCCCTCCTGTCGCTGCTGCTGGCGCCGGGTGTTGTTGTTGCTGTTGTTGCGGCTGTTGTTGCCGTTGTCGCTGTCGTCGCTGCTGTTGCGGCTGTGGTTGTTGCTGTTGCTGTTGCTGTTGCTGTTGTGGTCGCTGCTGCTGTTGAGGTTGCTGCTGATGCTGTTTCTGCGGCTGACGCTGCTGCTGCGCTTGCTGTTGTGGTTGCTGCTGCTGTTGCTGGTGTTGCTGTTGTTGCTGTTGTTGCTGTTGTTGCTGTTGTTGCTGTTGCTGCGGTTGGCGCTGTACGTCGGCGTGCTGCGGCGTCGGCTCCGGCGACAGCGCCGGGGCGAGACCCCGCTCCTGCTCCATGGCGGTCAGGAGCAGGTCGAGGACCTCCAGGAAGAGGGCCCTCTCCTCGGGGTCACCGGCCGCGCCGGCTAGCCGCCGGGCGCGCGCTACCATCGACCTGTACTGTTCCATCGCTAGAACAGCCAGGCGTGTCTTTGTTTCCTTTTAGCGGGTGGGAGTTCCGCCGTTGTGTATACCAATAAAGTACAGAAACAATAAAGTACAGAAACTATAGCTTTTAAATCAAGCCAGTAGTAGTTGCCGCCTGTCCTCGGGAGAGGCATCGGCAGCAAGGGCCACCCGCGAAGGAACATCAGCCGGATTGTCCTTCGTGCTGATCCACATGATGGACCAGTCGCACTCTAGCTGCTGCAGTCGGGCAAGAGCGGCCACCACTGCGTCGTTTAATGCCTTGTTGGGCATGCAGCTCTTCTTACGTGCGACTCCGACAACCGTGGTGTTGTCGACATGGATGTCTACTGCGCCTCCCGACACCGAGGAGGGCAGGGACTCGACAGCCTTCCGAAGCGCACACGCTTCGAGGACATTGATGTGATCGCGAGCCTCGGACCCGGACCAGTTTCCCCCCAACACTCTAATCTCGGCTGTTTGTCTGTCAACAAGGACGGCTCGCAGCGACGCGTCGACGTATACGGCAAACGGGCGAACCCGGCTGGGGGGGGAAAACGTTCTCACACGATCGACGGCGTTGATCCATGCCTGAAGATCCGTACGGACCGAGGACGGGACCGGGACGACCTCAGACACTAAACGGGTGCCTTTGTTCAGGCTGTTCGTGATCCGCCGGACAAACTTCAGCGTAAACCAAAAAGACCCCGGAAACGTTCCTGAGATTGCACTCGCGTGCAACAAACGTCCGCAGAGCGACTCTAGGTCACCGGCTGTGGGGAAATTCGATCAGGGTAGACGGATCTCAACCCGGCGAGCTTCACGCCGTGCACGCGGCACGGCGGATCTCAACCTCAGCCCCACCATCGTTCCGGTCTGCTCTTGTTGTTAGCAGAGAGTCGTTTGCATGCAACTGCGTACCACACTATGCCTGCTTTTCACCAAGTAACTCCGGAAGGGTTACTTTTGCCGCGCTTTCGTCGTGATGCAACCCGGGCCGGCTGCAACTGTGGAAGTTACCAATACATTCGTAATCCGAAAAGAATCAGTCGCTGCGCCGAGAAGCACGCCGAGAAGCGGAGGACGCGAATAGCCGGGAAGAGCCGGCGGGAGAACGCGATTGTTGCACGTGGAGGGCGCATTGGGCGAGAGCCAAGGGCAAGTCTGCAGTTAGCAAAATCAGGTCCCGTGAACCCCAAGCCATGGCACCATCCCACCGACTAAGTGTGCACAGAAGAAGCGGCACCTCACAAACGAACAAATGGCAAACGTTGAAATACAGCAATCTATAAGCCACACACGAAACGTTGCAAACAACCTGCTCCTTTGAGCGCAATCAAAAGAACGCCGTCACAGAACTGACTGAGGGAAAAGGAATCAGCATCAAAAATGTCGGATGCCGCACTCGCGGTTGGGTGCTAAAGGATCATCTTCAAGCGATGTAAAAATTAGTACTTGCTCCAATACTGTAGCTACGCGCTTGCTCGGCGATGAGGTGTTCTCTGCTGTCGATGCTCTCAACAGGCGTTGTGGAAGCTTCACAAAGACAGAGTTGTTGGAATCTCTTGCGAAGGAAAAACATGGCGCTACGGTGTGTCCGTGTTTACTCATTGCGTGTTTCTTTTACCCACTTTCTACTGCCGATGTCATTTGCCACAAACCCGGAAGCATTTTTTTCCATCTCCTACAACCAGTGCTCCCGCTAACCTCACTTTTGGTGAGGAATTCAAAATCCTGTTTGGGGCTTGTTTTTTTTTTTGGTGCCCCCCAACTTTTTTCACCCCCGTGTCGTGCAGGTTATTAGCTTCGTTTTGCCTTGGATTCCCGACCAACTTGCTTTTACCGCTCTGAGACCGAGAAAGCTTTTCTCCGGGGGGGGTCTGGGGGGCTTTGCCCCCCGGCGAACGGTACGGTACAGGTGGAGAAAGTTTGCACTTCTCAGTCTGTTTGTCACAATAAACACTGCACATTCCTGGAGGCAACAGCCCATTTCAAATTCAACCACCACTCGACACTGCGTGCCGGTAAATCATTGAGATGTGTATATTTGTTGCATTAGTGTGATTGTCAGGCCTTCGACTACCCTGAGCAACGCACTATGCAGCCAGAGATCACATGGAACAAGGCACTTGTGTCGACTCGGAGAGAATCTGTCAATAAATCCGGGGCTGCTTCTGATCCTCGACTCTCTTTCTCGGCTCCAGCCCCTGTGGCAGCCCCAGACTTCTGCCCGCCAGCCCACGAGTAGACTGAGATGCAGTGCTTTGGCTACACGATACCACCAACGGGAAAAAGGTGAGGAATTCCTCATGAGCAATTCCGCACCCTCTTCTTTCGAGCCTCTTTTTTTTTGAGGAATTCCTCGCACTTTTTCGTTAGCGGGAGCACTGCCTACAACCCATCAGTTCAATGCAGAACTGACACTAGTTGCGTTGTAAACACTTGCATTGACTGAGTTCTGGCCAAATTGACTCAAAAGCAGCTAACGTTCGAAGTTTGTTCTTGACAAGGAGACGGGTGGGTTTCTGGTGGACCAGCCTCTGAGAGTCCAGACGAACCTTGTTGCTCAGTTGGTGTTTGGACCCGAACCTCTTTGCCCAATCCTCCCTGAACGTCCCGCCAGTTTGACTCGTGCCTGGATGCAAAACGATCTCACACAGGTACTCTTCCAATCTATCGAAGCAGTGAGCGACACCGACTGCGTGAATCCCGCGATATGGCAGTCATGGGTAGAAAGAATGCGGACGGCTGACGGCGAGGAGGAAGCAATGAAGAAACTTGCTTGGGTTCGAGACCGTTTGAAGCAGCCGACGCAGAGCCCACTGTGGCGCCCCTTGCCAGCCCTGGAGACAGGACAAGCCGCATACGTCTTCACGCAGCTGCAGCGCTTTGGCTTGCGTCACGGGCTTGAGGCCGTACTCAAACAGTTTCCAAAAAATGTAGCAGCGTCTTTGACAGATGTAGCCCCTGCGAGTGATCTGTCAGCGCTCACGCTCGATATCTGGCTAGACTGGCTTCCGACTTTAGGAAAGAGTCTACTTGAGTTCCTGGCGCAGGCTCAGGCGGCGTCAACCAAACTGGAGGATAGTGCAAGCGACGACGATATCAATGATGACAGCTGTGAAAGTGCGACCGATCTAACAACTACGTATACCTTTCATTCGAGACTGGAGGTCCTGTGAAGATGCAATGTGAGTAGCCTCTAGTCGAGCCAACCCGGCTTTTGTCTACCGTCCCGCTCTTAATTTATGAATTTCTAATTTATGAATACGGCCAAAATTAAATAAGTATTCATAAATTAGAAATTCACTAAACAGGCCCCACAAATTAAAATCATGGCTTCCGTCCCTGAGCTCTTCAGGGCTGTTGACGAAAGGGCGCTTGACGACAGCATTGTCAAACTTGGGAGTAAGCCGGCTACCGAACGAACGGTCCTTTCGGCGGATGAAATTCGGAAGCTGACCTGGAGAAAACGGTGGGGTAGCACCATGGGGAAAATTACCCTACAAGCGCCACGTCAAGTACCAGTGCCTTGCTTAAGATATTGACCGCCTGAACCGTGAATCCATCGTGTACTCATGGGCCGCCTCTGGTGTGCACCGAGCACTCGGTCTTCAGCAACCCGTGGACTCAAAAGGAGCCCCCATCACTGTCGTGTTTGACAAGTACAAAGCCCTCTACGACGAGGAGAAAAACTGGGACAAGGATCTTGTCGAGACTGTTGAGGAGGAAGGCAATTCTGACATCACCTTGCCAATCTCAAGCCAAGAGATGGCCCCAGCGGCAGTGCCCGCGACACGTTCAACGCAGCCTGCTGCAAAGCCTCCGGGCAAACGCGGACCAGGGCGCCCTCCGTCGAAGGCGAAACCCCCTCCGAAGAATCAACCAACACTGAACTCTTTCTTCGCGAAGAAACGAACCCTCGAAGCGTGTGCTGAAGGCGAGCCTGAAGCGCAGAGGGTTAAGGACGAGTGAACTGGCAAGCCTTTCCCCCCTTTTCCCGCTAACGTTATCTCGGCCGTACTCTTCACCAACGTTTTTGCCCTGCAGCTAGCGAGTCTTTCGCCATTTTTCTTTTACGTTTTCGGCCTGACAACGTACCGTTCTGTCTGTACCGTACCGTCTGTACCGTACCGTGTACTGTACCGTCTGCAGTACCTCAGTTTCAAAATGTCGGGCCGAAATTAATTAATTTCAGCCCAAAATCTTCGGGCCGATGAAAAAATAGTTATTCATAAATTAAACACCCCGCTAATTAAGAGCGCGCGAATAAAGAGCCTATAAATTAAGAGCGGGACGGTACACTAAAAACGTGTATTGTTTTTGGACTAGGTAATAGTGCGGAGGCAAAAAGCCATGGATTGACAAACTCTTTTTCAGAAGTTGTTGGATTTGCCCATTTTTTTTCACATCCTGAGACAGGGGACTTTAGAAACCCGGTTTCCCGGTTTTCGAAACCGAGGTTTTCCGGTTTCGGTTTTCAAAAAATAAAAATAATTTATAAATTTCGATTTCAATTTTTTTTGGGTTTTTTTCTCACCAGCAAATCTCGCCGGAAACAAAGAAAAGTGGCTCCCGCAGAACTGTACTGTACTAGTACTGCTGTCACGTGGCACGTCACGGTGTGGCACGTGATGCGCACGTGATGTCACGTGATGTGTCCGTGGTGTACCGTGCAGCAATGCGCTGTTGGTCAGTGGAACACAGTTCGTGGGCACCCAGCTAAACTAAAATATCAAAAAGGCGGTGAGGGAAGGTATGCAAAGCCCCAAGATGGGCGAAGCATTATGGCCGCATTCAGAATGCCACCATCCCAGCTTTTGTGTGTATAAAATCCACGCTGGGAGTTTTTTGGCAACGTCGAAAAAGTCCAAAGAACAGGTTGCTCCTCTTGTGAACCACCTGAAAACACACGCACAAGCTCACCCCATGGATGACATTACATACACTGCCACGTGTGCACTCGCACACGACCTCGCTAGAGGAACTGATCCAGGCACGGGAGTGGACGGAGTTCAGTCAAGTGCTGGCAAGCCTCTTGGGTGACACCCAGTTTCGAATGCTGTACCCAGATGCTGCTGGTTGCAGCAAGGAACTGCCGGTGCGGAGAGGATGTTTTCGCCCCTGAAACTTGTCAAGAGCCGTCTCCGAACCACTCTGCACAATGATACGTTGAAGGACATCATGTGCGGACTGGAGCTTCTGTCGAGGACCTCGAAAACGACGGAAGAACACGAGCAAATCGTTTCTGCTCATTCAAAAACTACAAGGAAGCCTTGGTGCCCACAGGCGCTGCCCCCCTGAATACTGTTCCTGCCAAAGCTTTTTTTCACCTCCGTAGTTTGATGACGTGCACACCGCCACCGCAGGCCTATATCTCACCACTCCTCTCCGTTCCCTAGTTTGTGTGTGTGGGGCGACAGTTCCAGCCACTCAGACCCGCCGGCACCACAGAGCCGAAAAACCGGGGTTTTCGCTGAAACCGGCTTTTTTGCTCGGTCAGACAAAGAGCTAAAGTCCCCTGCTTCAGAGACTTGAGAGAAGAAGAAGAAAAAAAAGAAAAAAAGAAAAAGGCCGCTCCTGATCCAGGAACGTGATGGTAACAACCACAGCTTGCAAAGCTTGAGTCGGAGATCTCCGTTCTTGCCGCATGTTCAGCCGGACACCACCAGGCACCACGGTGTGACGAGAAGAAGCAACAACGAAGAATAAGAAGGCGGAGCTGAAGCCCCGCGCCAGCCTGAGACAAGCGACAAGCAGCAGAAGGCGAGCGGGACAACGTCCGTGACTCGTTCAACATTGAGCTTAGTTTCAGGGTTCTGGTGAAAACCACAATAAATGCTAGAAAACAACGGACAAAGACTCCGTAAAAAAACAGGCACGCAGATCTAGCAGACGTTACGGTTCCGCTTGTCGAAAGGAAACTCAGTTGCAACTCCGGGCCTGTCCAAGTAGCTTCCCCAGCAAATTTCTCGTCAACCGCAGCGTCGCCTAGGCATGACGCAGGAACACTAAAAATGCATAGCTTGTTCAGTATTTCGGAGTCCGACCCGATGTCGTCTCGGCTGTCTCCACAATCGCCTGGCCACTGGACAGGGATCAGCGTTTCGTCATCATCTTTGCACGCAGTGAGGAGGAACGTGTCGACCTTGGGTGCCACTGGGTCCAGCCAGACATTCCACACTTGGAGCGGTAGTACTTTGAAGCAGAATTTCACTTCACAACTGTGCTCGAGTCCATTATGGGAACAGCGAGAAGAAGACGACACTGCAGATGAAGTCGAAATTGTCAAAGTCGTAATCGAGGGGGAGGAAAGCGGCCCCAATCGCCCTGACACTTCCTTTGCTTACGCTGGTGATTGCCGCAGCCGTGGGCTCGGAGCGAAGCATCTTGCTGCGTCGTATACACCGGAGCCCGCAGCATATCCAAATCCAGCAGTTCTAGTATCTACTCCCACTCATTGCCCCGAAAGGCGGTGCCCTACGCAAGATCAATCACCTGCCGGGGACTGGAGCGACAGTCGCAATGCCCCGCTGTCCTTTCTAGGCCCACAACATACACTCGTCGAAAGCTTATTTGCGGGCATTGCTGAGCGGCATTCTTCTCACGGGGTAGACCGTCGGGTTGTCGTCCTTACTGCACAGGCGTTGTACACCTGGTCCCTGCGTGGAAAGCTTCAACGTTGCATTGCTTTACAGCAGTTATCCCCACGTCTTTTTTGTGCTGCGCGCGAATGGGTCGGCCTTCGAGTCCCCACTCCCGGGTTTGACCTCCTTCTTCGTTTTTCCGAACCCAACGCGTCTGCTTTCCTTGACGCGCTCTCACGAGTCCTTTCTTCGATTTCTTGTGACTTCTTCTCATCCCCGGCATCCATCGCGTCCGTATTGCAGACCAAACGCCCGAAGGGCTGGTGTCTCGTGAACTCTGCCATCGTCCCACTCTCGCTCCGAACTGGCGGGAACCTGTCGCCTCTTGCTCAATCGCACGTCAGCGCCCTCTCCCCATCGCATCATTCTGCCTCAGGTCAGCTGCACCCAAGATGCCCGACGCACGGAACGAAACTTGTTGACCTTGGGAGGCTGTTGTGGGATCCATTGTCTGGTTCCACTTTCACGCAGACGGGGCTAAGCTCGCTCCTCTTCGAGCGGGCCCCCGCATCGTCGTCATCACCCGCAGATACAGACGGGCCTCCCGCGGAGTAGAAGTACAGACAAGCAGCATGCTGATCGCATAGTATTATACATTTAACTTCCACGTCACTTAACTTCCACGTTTTTGTTCAAAGAGGAACGCAGCGCAGCGGTTATGGCTTCTGCCTCGAAAACACCCGCGGATCAAATCACGTGGCGACTGAAGTAATTCTGTCAAGCAACAGACCGGACCTGACTTTCAACCAACTGCTTGAGTGCGTAGTATTCAGTGCGAGTCCATGGACCTTCACCAATCTCATGAAGTACGTCAGCCTCGTACGCGCGCTGTCATCACGAACCTTAGCCGACAATGCGTTGTTTGCCGTCAATTATTCTCCTCCCCGCGTCTTCATCCTGATCCCGCCTTTTAGTTAATGGAACGGCCTGCAGCGATGCCATCTCGAGAACACTTGCGCGTGAAGGGAAGAGACCGAGACTTGCTGAGGCGTGACAAGCCTGCCAAACGGGCCAAAGCTCGCTCTCTCCCTTACCACTCGGAAACAGTTACCACCAGGCAGCCATAACAAAGCTGGCGCTTAGCCGGCGTTGATGTGTCACGGGCTCAGTCAATCAAGAAGCCGATGCCACTTCGTCAGCAACAATATAAGAGCCGATCCGAATTCGAAAAACAGCATGCCTTTCTTTTGCATTCCGCTTCTTCGCGTGTGCAATGCGTGAAACGTTTGGTACGTTTCGAGCCGTCGAAAGGCCAGCGGTTCATTCGTGTGAGATACTTTATCTCAAGTCCGCAGGAAAAGCTTCATAGAGCCGGCGACAGGCCACGATGAACCACACACCGGACACGCGGAAGGCGCTGATCCCGCGGCTGTTCGTGAAGGCAAGAATGTAGCCGGTAGGAACAGAGTCATGCTCATGGGGGACGAAGCTAAAAACCTGCACGGGGGGCATTTTTTTTTGGGCCACACAAAAAAAACAAGCCCCAAACAGTTTTTTGAATTCCTCACCAAAAGTGAGGTAAGCGGGAGCACTGGCCGGAAACGGCGGAAACCAGTGCTCCTGCTAACGGTAAGTGCGAGGGATTCCTCGAAAAAAAAGAGGCTCGAAAAAAGAGGGTGAGGAATTCCTCACCTTTTTCCCGTTGGTGGTATCGTGTAGCCAAAGCACTGCATCACAATCTACTCGTGGGCTGGCGGGCAGAAGTCTGGGGCTGCCACGGGGGCTGGAAAGAGAGTCGAGGATCAGAAGCAGCCCCGAGTCGACACAAGTGCCTTGTTCCATGTGATCTCTGGTCTGCGTTTACTCGTGCCAATGATTTACCAGCACGCAGTGTCGATTGGTGGTTGAATTTGAAATGGGCTGTTGCCTCCAGGAATGTGCAGTGTTTATTGTGACAAACAGACTGAGAAGTGCAAACTTTCTCCACCTGTACCGTACCGTTCGCCGGGGGGCCTAGCCCCCCGGACCCCCCCCTGGAGAAAAGCTTTCTCGGTCTCAGAGCAGCAAATGAAAGTTGGTCGGGAATCCAAGGCAAAAACGAAGCGGGTGAAAATTTTTGGGGGGCACTCAGTGCAGTCACCGGCCGGTCGAATTGACAAAAAAAAAATTATTGCTCTCGGATTGACATTCGACCGCCCAAGGCGGTCGAATGTGGACACCGGTCGAATTCGACCGGGGCCCGTGTCGATTCGACCGGGCAAAAAAAAAATTAGAAAAATCTGCCATGGGTAGTGCCTCATAGTAGTAGAAAATGGTGGGAAAACGGAAAGCTTTGACAAAAGCCAAGGTCACGGGGGCAAGGGCAAGCTTTTGGATTCCCAACTCCGCTCACCAGCTCCCAGATTGCAGTATGTTCAGCTGCAGCCAGAATACAGAGACTACTGGGGTCTACAACAAGGTGGTGAAGCAGCAGCACACCCACGAAGGCACATGCCAAGGTCACAGCAGTCATAATGAGGCCCACCTACAAAACCAAAACAGTGTTCCATTGCCTCAGGCATCTGAAGACTCCACTGCAACCCCGAAACTCGTCGCTCTGGGCCCATCTTTTGTATTGTGACAGTGAACCTGGGTTGTCGGCCTGTTCATGGCACTAATGATTCACAAGCGAAGCTACTGGAAAAGTCGTATTACGCCGTCCTACTACTGAAGCACGACAGTGTACTAACTTTGAGACTGCCCGTTTCAGCTAAAACCCAGAGTTTCAAGGGAACTTTTACTCTAAAACACCACATGTTGTTTTCCCACGCGTAGCGTGGGAATTTTTTTTTCTGGCATAGGATGGATTTCGACCTGTATTCGCCAGTGCAAAAAAAAGTTGTGGC
>JAPJBO010001873.1:0-26952 GCA_030068145.1 Diplonema papillatum
TTTGATAACTTCCCCGCTCGGGCCTCGGGCTCGGTTTCTGAACTCGTTGTACACGACTTTCAGTTGAACAAGAGTTTGTTCAAGGGTGCTTTGATCGCGAAGTCTCCGGCTAACGAATGGGCGCAAGAACCGGCATATTCCACTGTCGGGCTTTCTGCTCATTCTGGACCAGCATCTGGTCGACGTCGGGGTGCAGAGACTCCAGAACTTGCATGGCTGGAAACGACAAGTTCTTTTCTATGCGCCAGGTCCATTTCTTAATGGCGTACTCGACGACACTGAGCTCGTTCTTGTTCTGACTGTGCCTCACTCGTGCCACTGCAAGCCCGTCCGTGATGCTTTGGATTGTCGAATGCAGTTTCATCAAGCCCTCCGACTCTTTTTGCAGGTGATCAGTTGCCAGGGCAAATGGGGCAAGTATGCTCAGAAAAAAAGAAAGTTGCCGGCGGAACGCATCACTGACTCCAGGCAGGTATCGGATGCTTTTGTCGCGAAGCGTGGCGATGCTGAGCGCGGTGTCATACACGCTGCTCCATCGCACCGACGTCGGGTATCGCACCACGCGGGGATGGCTTTCCCCCGCATCCAACTGCATCTGTCGAATACGGGCTTTTTCTTCAGCTGTGTTGAACTTTTTTGCAAGATCAATCACTTCATCTTTCACTGATGACATGAAGGGGTGCTTCATAATGTCACCCATGCAAAGTTGCATGCTGTGACAGGCACATCGGAAAGCAAATATGCCGTGATTCTTTGCATATTTGAGTGTCTCGAACATCAGTTTCTCGACACTTTCCTCCCCTTCATCAGTGAAGTCAATTCCCAATCCGCGAATTTCAAACTCGAAGGAATCGGGTGACAGGGAAACCCCGAATGCTTCTGCATCACTGATGAGGTCCTTCATTGCTCTCAACATAGCAGATGCGTTGTCCGCCACAATAGCGAACACATTGAGACTTCCGCGATCGCGAAGCAGTGCGATCGTATGATCCAGCTCGGAACAAATAGTCTGAGCGTTCGCTGATGCTATTTCAACGTTTTTAAGAAAGAAAGTTGAGGCACCGTTGCTCACAGCAAATCCCAAGAAAGTTCTTCCACGAACAGTGGCACCATCGATGAGCAGGAAGACGTCTGCACCCCGATTCACCGCAAAGAACATTTCTTCTGTCTCAGCAGCAAAATCTCTGGTTTCCCGGACAAGCTCTTTTGTCCAGAAGCGCTGCTTGGCAAGGCCAGTCGGGTTCAGTATCGATCGGGACAGGGAGGTATCCATGATCGAGTTCGGCAGGCCATACTCAGAGACGAGAAGTGCAAGTCGACGAGTGAACGACATTTCGTTCCAAGGAGCCACAGCAGCGGAAGAGACTGCACCAGACGCACGCGCTCTTCGAGGAGACTTAGGGCCGTGTTGTCCCTCCCAATGCCGCTGAATGCTTGTCTTCCCGATTTCCTTCTGGCAGATATTGCATTTTACGACCTTGTTCCCGTTGGTCTTTGTGCAAACGGGCCCGCATAAATAGCCGCGTCCCACTCCGCTGGCTATTTTGGAGGAGTACTCAGTCACATACTCTACAATCGCAGGGAGTGGCTTAGACACAACGGTGGCAACAGAGGCCGAACCCGCCGCGGCCGCAGTACTTTCTCGAGTGTTGTCATTACTCGCGGCGTTTTCGCTCAACTGTGCACCTTCAGCCAGTTCAGGTACTTCGGGACGATGCGAAGCTTGATCCGTTGACTGGGTCTGATCCTCACTCTTTCCGGCTGCTGCTTCAAGCTCTGTCAAGTGACGTTGCAGGTCCCTCATGCGAGCAACGAGGGCGCGTTTCTGATTGCGAACTTTTGCGAGCAGATTGGTACGGACTTCGTTAACGAACCCAGCGAAGCTGTTGTTTGTCTTGTGGCAGGTTTCACAGATGTCCATGCCGCAGTGACCCTTGATTTTCGGACACGAAAAACGAGCACCATCGACTCCGCCACATGCATCACACTCCCACAACCTCCAGTCCCGTCCCCTTTGCGTCTTCAATTTCTCAAGGGCGAGTACCACTAACAGCTCTCCGCATAGGCACCTTCGCTCCTCAGGCTCAGCCTCCTGTGACTCTGACTCTGTGTCTGAAGCGTTTTTTCCTTCTCGCCTGGTCAGGGTCTGCAGTTTCCTGCTGACGACGTCTCACCCTGGCTGCCTTCTGATGCTGCGTCCCTTCTCGTGCTGCACCTCCCGTAGGCATGGCACTTGTAGTGTGCACCAGCAATAATAATAACAGGAACACCCACAACACGAAGTGTTTGGCGATCATTTTTTAAAGTTAAAAACTTCTCTTGAGCATTCTTGATAAATTCGGCAAGTCCTGTAATTTTTGCGGATTTGAGAGAGATATGGCAATGAACCTATCGCATGCTGGCAGCTACGTTGCGGATTTTATCAACAATTTTGGCACGCCGTGCCCGGCCCACCATCGAAGTTGGAAAAAGTCTCGTGGTGCTGTATGTAAGGCAAGTCATCAATTCCTGCGGTGCTGCAGGAATCGATCACAAACACGACTTTCGTATTTCCTTCGTATTTCGTAAATACGAAAAAATACGAAACGAAAAATACCGAATTCGTACGAATTACCTGACCCTGAGGATGGTGTAGTGCGGGAGTACTCCCGCACGCTGCAGGTATGCAAGCGCGAGTTCGGGGTACTCGAACAAGGTGCACCACAGTTCGTCGGCCGCGTTCGGGAACCCGCCCTTGTTGCGGTGTTCCACCTGGTTGCGCATCGCGAGCCTGAAGGGCGCGGTCGCGTCGTCTGCGCACACCTTGAACAGGTGGAGCACAGGGCTGGACGTGAGCGACCCGCAGATCGGGCACGGGCGGAAGGTTCGGGCGCGCTCAGCTGTGCTGAGCGCGCGCATGTCCGGGGTGTACATCGTCCGGATGAGTGGGTGATGCCCGGTGCGCAGCTGGCGAATCTCCCGTTCGGCCCGAGGCGTCAAGTGCCGGTGCCGCTTTATCGTCCGGCCGTTGACCAGCCTAACGAACGGAGTCGTGTTGCCGTCCTTGTCCGCCCGGTAGTAGGCTTCCCTGGCCTGTCGTTCCCTGTCTAGGTTCAGGTATGCCTTGTGTCGATACTTGACGTCCGCGGCGCTAATTTGAATGGCAGGTGGAGGTGTGGCATGTGTCGCGGCTGCGCGAGCAGTAGATTCTTGGAGCTCAGCTGCCGCCGCCTTGGCCAAGGAGTCCGCCATGTCGTTGCCCGCGAGCCCACAGTGAGCGTACACGAATTGCAGCGTTATCGCGTACCCCCTCGCTCTGAGCTCGCATAGCAGCAGCCAGATCCTAATGTTGGTTGGATCCTTCTGCTTATACGACCCCAGACTGAGGACTTTGAGGAGCGACTGAGAGTCGCTTAGAACGACGATGTGGCGCGGTTGAGAGGTTGCAGGTAGGTGTTGCTGGAGGAGGTGGAGGGAAGTACAGATCGCAACCTGCTCGGTCCGGAAGCTGCAGACGTATCGGCCCGCTTTTACCGACTTCTGGATTGTCTTCCGGCCGGTTTGCAAGCATCGGGCCACGAGCGGTTGGTCGTCCACCTCCTCGAATGTCACGGTCGGGCCGATTTCGCAGAAGATGCCTGCACCACCCCAGGTGGGCCTGTCGACGAACCGCCTGATCCACGGCCGCAAGTCCTCGGAGCGATACGGGTCGCATACCGTGGCTGGCGGGGGGTCGCTGCTCACCACAGAGCCGTCAGTCCAGACGCAGCAGTCCGCCGGTGGCAGTTTACTCAGCTGCCTGAGGACCCGGCTCAACTTTTCTGCCTTGCTGGCGTCCCGCTTACCCGGGAGCGAGGCGTTTATGACCACGTCAGGGCAAGGCTGCCAAGGGGCAAAGGGGTTGAAGAGAAAGGTCTCCCGTCCACATAGGTGCGTTCCCGACAGGTTGTCGATGCTATCGTACGCGTCGCTGAGCGTCGTCTTGAGGCCCAGCTCGTGGTTCCAGAGCTGCGGTCGGTGTCGCATCCTCTCCCTGAGGGCGGCTATGCGCGCTTGGATGATCGCGCGGATCGGAAGTACCCCGGCTTCTTGCTGGGCGGTGAAGTCGTTGAGGTTCTTCCTGCACCCCAGCACGCAGATGAGAGCCCGACGGTGAAGTCGTTCGAGCATCGTCACTTGTGGTTTCGCAGGCGAGTCGTGCGTTAGAAGGAAGGGGCCGTATACCCCGAGGGCGTACGTGAACGTCGGTAGCACATACGTAAGGTAAAGGGTGCGCAGCGTGCGGGTACTGAAGCCGTAGGACTTCCCCGAGAGGTGGCGGAGGAAGTTCAACTTGAGTGAGAAATTGTCGACAACCCTCTGGACGTGTGGCACAAAGGAGAAATCCTGATCAATCCAGAGTCCCAGCAGTTTCGTCTTCTCGACCCAGCGCAGGCGGACAGCCACCCGGAGAGTTACCACCGGGGCTTTCGGGTCGGCGTTCAGCGCATCGGAGATCTCAGCTCTTGTCACCTGGGTTTTCGTACTCTTGCCGTTGATGGAAAGAATGTGCTTCCCGTGATGCTCGAGCCACGAGGAGCCCTCTCCCCAAACTGCGTGCGGTGTACTTCTGGTGATTCGCCGCAGTACTTGCGCAGCCGGGATCTCCAGTTCCACCATAGTGGATTCGAATACCACTATTGGGTGTTGGCGACTCAGTTCTCCTGGCGCTTGGATAAGGACGCCTTCTGTCTTGAGTTTCGACAGCTGCATGCCCGCACGGGCTGTCCACAACTCTACAACGTTGACCACTTCTTGTGCATGGGTTTCAAGTTCCTGGGGCGTCTTGGCGACCACTGCTACTCCATCGTCGTCCGCGAAGAGGGAGAACGTGAGCTCGGCACCAGCTTCCAGTGTTCGCGCGCGGAGGGCGTTGAGGTCGTCCCCCAGGTCATCGATGTGGAATAGAAACAAGAGTGGGCCCAGCACGGTTCCTTGGGGGACCCCATCTCTCAGGTGGAACTCGTTGCCAAGCTCACCGTCAAGTAAGAACGCTGCCTTCCTCTCCCTTAGAAACGCCTCGATCCATCTCAGGAACTTGGCCGGTATGCCTCGCTTCTCCATCACGGTGAGGAGTCGGCGGTGGTCCACGGTGTCGAAGGCGTTCGCTAGATCGAACGAGAGGAGGCAGATGTGGTGGAGCATGGCCCGGTGCATGTCGATCGTCGAAACCACCGAATACAACTGCTCCTCTGTTCCCCGACCTTTGCGAAAGCCGCCCTGCCGGCTGCAGAAGGGGCGGATCGTTTGGTGGTGTGCCGGATTTTCAGTCAGGAAAACTAGGCGGTTCTTCACGACCGACTCCATCAACTTCGAGGTCACACTCGTCAGCGAAATTGGCCGATAGCCCTCCGGGAGTGAGTGGTCTCTGCCGGGTTTTGCTATCGGGACTACGTGGGCCTTCTTCCAGGAGTCTGGAACGTACCCTTCGTCCCAGGAGACGTTGAGTAGCTCGAGAATAAGTTTCTTCGCGCCCTCTCCCAGCCTAGTGAGCAGCTTTGAACAGAGTCCCTCAGGGTCAAGTGTCGTCTTAGGATCAAGGTCTTCTATAGCGCGGTCCAGTTCTTCCATGGTGATAGGGCCGCAGCCGACTTCCTCGCTCGAGGGCTCTTTCCGCGGAGCCCAGATAGGGGCTGGAAAGGGATTCTCATCTCCGTTGCCTCCGCAGACCTTCTGCAGATGGCGTCCAAACAGCTCCGTTTTGCCTCCGGCGTCGACCGTGTAACCTTCGCTGCTTTTCAGTGGCGGCGTTGAAAAGCGCTGCGTCCTGCCGTCGATCTTTCGAACTTGCTGAAACAACAGACTGATGTCGGTGCACCTGTTTATTCGGCCTGCTACACGGTCCCAGTACAGCGTCTTCGCGCGAGTCGCGGCGGCTTGAAATTCTATTTGTTTGTCCAGGTAAGCTTCTATTTTGTCTGGCGAGGCCGGATCGACGCGTAGCTCCGCCTGCACCGTCGCTTTTTCACGTTCAAGTACGGAGAGCTCTGGTGTCCACCAAACCTTGTAGACGCGACCTTGGCGGTACCTCGGTACGAAGTCGTGAATTGCGCGGCGGAATAGGCAGGAGACGCTTTTTGCGAAGCGAGCATTCGAGGCGGGCCTGTTCATAAGGAGAGCTTCGCTCTGGTCTTCAAGTTGTTGCAGCATGCCGTCCCAGTCCGCTTTGGGCCAGGAAAACCAGGTGGACTTCGACTTTCGTGGTTGGGTGTACCCCCTCGGCGCTTCAAAGGCGACGGGATAGTGGTCAGACCCCCATGAGCCAAGGGTCCTCCAGTTGAGGATGGTTTCGGGGGTGCAGGAGGAGATTACCAGGTCTGGGGACGAGACTAAAGGGGGCCGCATGGTTTGAACTTTCGGGTCGTTCCAGACTCTTCCGGACATTTCCATCAGCCAGTCCCGGAGGATGCGTCCCCCGGCATCTTCTGCGCCTTTGGACCAGTCGGAGTGATGGACATTAAAGTCGCCTGCGATGATGGTGTTGTCGTCTAGCGGGAACGGGCTCATATTGAGCTTGTTACGCCTGGTCGGGGGGCGATAGACATTGTACACTTTCAACGGAGGAAGGCCGATGCGTGTAATCTCAACGGCGACGCATTCCATCAGGGGATCGGTGGTGAAGTCAGGGGCAACTCCATCCAACATGTGCAGTGTTAATGTAGAACCGCCTGACATTCCGTCCACGTTCTTCCTCCTGTGTAACATACCGCTCTCCAGGGGAATTGCCCCCTTGACCAGGTCAGCTTCTGGAATTGTTCGTTCACTCGTCTAACCCAGTCTCCCAACTGACCGCTGATTTTCCAGTCGGCTCGGTCCCGTTCATTCGCCTCCATATGGCTGGTTGTCAGTTCTGACACAAAAAAAAAAACTTTTTTGTGTTTTCCGACGATCCGAATGGACGTACAGATTGGTGTCTTTCGACCTTTTGGATGCTTGTGAAGTTCAGCTTAGTGCGTGCTTGTGGTGATCGGTGGGGTTCCCAAAAGAAAATGTTCCGTGTTATCGTATCTTCGAGCTAGACTTGATCTCGTGCATTAGCCAAGTGGCCCATTCTGTTGCTTTTCCGCTGGGCTCCTGATAGCGGACTCGCGCGCAAACAGACAGTATGACTGCTGTGTTGCGGGCTGCAAATTCATCCAATACTTGTCTGTACGTTACCTCACTCTGTCCAAAGATGCGCGTGAGGTTGGCTTCGGGTCCGTAGCATAGAATATGTCGTTCATCGCCAGCCGTCAGGACATGATCTGCACTTCCTCGGTGGTAGCAGCCTTCTACGGCGCACTCGTTGCGGGTTTTGAACGGCATGATGGCTCTACGGGTGAGTGCTTGGAGGAGATCCGTAGCTCCATGCAGGTTCCGCAGCGCCCGCAGGGCTTGTGCGCTGAGGCAGCGAGGTGGTACGTCGGTAGATAGTCGATTACGGACCGCGGTGTCGCGACTGTCGGTACGGTTTCTCCTCGCGAAGAGTCCGTTTTCTTCGAGTTGCACCAGGTCACCATTGTCGTCTTCGGTATCGTCTTCTTGCCACCGTTGGCACAGCCTGGCAACGTTGGCCTTGCGGTAGCACCATTCGACATTGAATGTGCTGCTTTTTTGGTAAGCGGCGTTTGCTGCGACGTCTGCCGCGTTGATGTCGGCATTGTCGCTGTGTCCCCTGGCCCACTGCACATCTGGGAGAGTGCACAGCACCATGGCGACCGGGTCCCCTTTGCGGGGGTTCCTTAACCGGGCGATGGCGCTCATGCTGTCGCTTCGCGGCTTGGCCATCGCGTGGGGCTTGACTTCCTTCAGTGCAGTCGCTAGAACCATCATCGCACACAATTCTGCTTGTGTGCTCGAGCTGATCCTCCCATGGATCTTCGCACCGTAGGCCCTGCCGTTGACGCAAATTCCGACAGCGCCTCTGCCTTCTTTTTCCAGGTAGCTCCCGTCGGTTGCTACTCTGACGACATCGCCGCTTGCTTCAGCTTCTCTGAGCGCCCTCTCGGTCCATGTTATGACGTAGGGCTTTCGCACCCTCCGCGGTGGGCGCAGCTCGAATCCGGTTGCTGGGATTCTGCCTTCCGTCAGGTCGGGGTGGGCGGCCAGGTAAGCCCTTACCTTTTGCTGTTCAGAGAAGTCCTTTATCGGTGTCATTCCGTATCCAAAGGAGCAGGCCGGATATCCTGAGATTCCATTGCTTCCATGGTGTCTTGGGATGAGTTTTGTGTAAGCGGCTTGCAACTTGGGGTGCGTCGGGTCGAAGCACTTCGAGACTGCCTGTATGGCGAGCGTTGGCAGCGCATAGCTTCTGTAGAGCTCACTCTTGCCTCGAGTGGAGCAGTAGTACGACTGCGAGATCATTGCACTTTTTTTTTTTTTTTTAGTGGGGGCCAAACAGGGATTTATAAGGGGATTTCGGCCTAGAGCAATAGTCCATGTAGATGGACGGGTACCCGTCTTTTGCACCGGGGTGTTTGTCGACCCCCCAGACCCCCCCCAGTGGTGGTCCAGCCTGTCCAGCCACCCCAGCCAGCCCTGCAAAGTCGTTGAGGGCCCGAAAATTAGTGCCACCACTGTCCTCCACTGTGGATCACTATGCACCACCATGCGCTATCGTGTCACTGTGCACACCGCACTAGCGTGGATCACTGTGCATCCCGGCCCCATCCTGAGTTGGGCGTGATAGAATCCACCACTGCGGTTGGAAGTTCGGCTGTGTCTCGCCGGGTTGGGCCGCTTGCTCGCCTCCATGACCCCCCCCCCCCTATGACCCCCCTGGGACCCCCTATGGACCCCCCCATGACCCCCCTATGGACCCCCTATGGGCCCCCCCATGACCCCCTATGACTGCTGTGGTAGCCTACCCACACCCGCCAGCCCGTGGGTTTTTTTTTTTTTTTTTTTTTTTTTTTTTGAGGATGGACGGGTGACCCGCCCATCTAGACCGGCGTATGAATCCCTGGGGCCAAACAGGGGTTTTTCCACTCACCAGTTTCGGGCCAAACCCGTGGTGAAAAAAAATTTCACTCCGGCAGAAAAGTTTTTCTGCCGGTGTGGTGTGGTGTGGGTGCCAGTCGACACGTGCCTGTGTCTGTCTGTGTGTGGTACGCGTCGTTGACCTCGTAGCCCCATAAGCGGGGGTCCCTCTGGCCCTTCACCCCACTCAAGTTTGGGGTGCTAGCTCACTCCCTACCCTCTTGCTCCTCTTCAGATCAAGCAGGAAACGGATTCAGAGAACATGCAGAACAGCTACACATGATGCCGTGAACGATGTAAGTAGAAGATGTAAGTAGAAATCACAAAGGGTTCATGCTTCACCACCAGCCCACCACCCACGCCCACCCACACTGTCCACCACAACCCGCGCCCTTACCACCCACAACCCACGCCCCGACCACACACAACACGCACCCACTCCACCACCAGCGCCCACCACCCACGCCCACCCACACTGTCCACCACAACCCGCGCCCTGACCACCTACACCCAGCAACGCAAAATCCCTTTAGTGAAAAAGGTTTTTTCACCAAGCCCATTTTGGGAATTTTTTTTTTTTAAGTGAATTTTTTTTTTTTCACTAAGGGTAGGCGGTTTTTTTTTTTTTGGCCCATGTCCGTCAGGACCTTATGCAGCCCATTTTCTCCTTCAGACTAGACACCAAGCCCATTTTCTCTGGTGAGTCTTAATGCAGGGGGGGTCCGGGGGGCACCGCCCCCGGGAGACGGTACGGTACATGGCACTTCAGATTCTGTCTTGTTCGGAACCTGTAACAGGAAACTGATGCCTGGTAACAGGCCTCTGGCGAAAATTCGAAATCTTGTAGATAGTTTATGGGGGGTCGAGGGGGCGCCGCCCCCTGGGAGACGGTATGGTACATGGTGCCTCAGAATCTGATGTCCTGGCTATGGCAGGACCTTCTGCAGCCAGTGTTCTCCTCCAGAAGACACCTAGCCTACTGATGATTGTTCTGATGAAAGGTCTCACCCTTCTTCTGTAGCACAGCCAGAATAGGAGAAATAATTCCCACTACAGACACCCAAAGCTGCCCAACCCAAGATTACAGACACCAAACTCCTGCCCAACCCAATCCGAGGTAGTGTAAATCAACCCAACCTCCCACCCGATTTTCGACTTTTTTTTTTTTGGGTGAGTTACCTCACCCAACTGCTGCAGTGCATAACCCCCTGATGTCCGTCGGCCCACAGAAATTTACGCGCGCGCGCGCAAAAAAAAAACTTTTCAGAAAAAAAAAAACTTTTGCCACAAGACTTTCTGCTACTGGATGTCACACCGTATGTACCGGCTACACACCGCTTCATACCTATGTACCGGCTACACACCGCTTCATACCGTATGTACCGGCTACACACCGCTTCATACCGTATGTACCGGCTACACACCGCTTCACACCGTATGTACCGGCTACACACCGCTTCACACCGTATGCCGGCTACACACCGCTTCACACCGTATGTACCGGCTCTACCTACCGCTTCACACCGTATGAATGTACCGGCTCTACCTACCGCTGCACACCGTATGTACCGGCTCTACCAACCGCTTCACACCGTATGTACCGGCTCTACCTACCGCTTCACACCGTATGAACCGGCTCTACCTACCGCTTCACACCGTATGAACCGGCTCTACCTACCGCTTCACACCGTATGTACCGGCTCTACCTACCGCTTCACACCGTATGAACCGGCTCTACCTACCGCTTCACACCGTATGTACCGGCTATACTACTGGCCGGTCCGCTGTTGGCACTTTTGTGCCCGTTGTTGGTGGAATTCCTGGACGATGAGCTCAAAGATGAATGTGGTGAGCTTGATGTGTCCGAGGGGTTGCGGTGGCAGTCTAGAGTTCAACAGTTCCATAGTCGAAGGCTGCAGAGGATAGACGATGCCACAGGAGAAAAAACACTCGGGTTTAAACTCGAGATCGCGGTTCGCCGGGTACGCCGCGAACGATAAAGCAGTGAACCAGAGGACTGTCGATTGTGCGGGTGTCCGTCAATCTTGTATCTCTCTTCTGACATGCCCCATTGCGATGTCACGGTCCGAGTGCCGTTTTCTTCGCAAATATACCTCGGCACAAGCATTGCCGCCGGTCAAGTGCAAAGCACTATGTCGCAAGCACCGCGAACGCATCGCTTGCCCTGCGTCCTTTTAATGCCTCCTCAGTCGAGTCTCAGATACGTCCCTACTAGTAGCTGCTCCAGGCGTCGGAAGGCATAGACGCGTGCACTGCCCGCGGACTGGTTCTGTGTGATAATCGCACCACAGCGGCAAAAAAACCCCCCGACATGCCTTGCCGGTAAAACCGCGCACGGTTTCGAGGCTGAGGCTGTGCTTGTATCCCGCGTGCTTCGACTGCGTCCAGCAGGAGCTGGCTAAAGCTACGCAAATCTTGCTGTTTAGATTGGCACCAACGTCAAAGTATCACGATATTGCTTGCCCAGCGCACCAACCCAGCACCGGGCATAGTCGGCTTCAAAGTCAATACACACTGAGGTAAACAACGTCTACGCGATTTGCATCGCGGTGTGAGGAACAGGTTTTCGACTTTTCCCGAGCCGGACACGCTCGTGACTACCTGCAGTCGCTCTCACGACCGGTTCCAATGCACAGATCCCAAAAGTTTTTTTTTTGCAAAAGTTTTTTTTTTCCGGGGGGTTCCAAAAATTTACGCGCGCGCGGACATGGGCCAAAAAAAAAAAAACCGCCTACCCTAAAGGGGAAAATCCCTGGGGCCAAATGAATGAATGAATGAAAAACAAGCACCGTTCCTTCAGCCGCTCAGAAGAGCAGCATCCGGAACGGTCAGGCGTTACTAGCCCGTTTGCGCCAAGAGACACGCGCACGAGTGACAGGTCCACAGGTTAGGGGATAGGAAGGGGGGGGGTCGACGAGGGAAAGAAAGAAGTGTTTCGCTAGCGTGGCATGTCCCCGAGGACCGTTGTGCGCTTGGCCGGTGTCTGGGCTGCGTTTGTGCCGTCGGCCTCTCGGCCGGGCCTTTTGCCCCCCCGGTGACGGTAACGTCTCGGGTTCGCCTGCGCTACGACTTGCCGTGTGTTTTCGGGCTGCACCGAATTTGCTCAAAATTTGACCTGTACATGTCGGATATGAGGAAGCAAAAATCTGTGACACGTTTTCGTGGAATGAGTGTTATGTGCCGCGCTGTTTGCGGTCGAGCTTCCCCGTTGTGTGGGGTACGGTTGACGATCGTTGCCGTGGCGTTGGTGATTGCGTTCCGTTGGTCGGGAGCCAGCGACTTGCAGTCCTGCATCCAGTGATGCTCCACCGAGCCGCTCCGGCTACCAGTAGGGGGTACAGAATAGTTGGTTGTTTGGGTGGCCTGGGCGGCGTTTGACCAAGGGCAGCTTTGGTAAGCACCGACAACTCCCCTTTGGGGCCTTCCAGCCGGGTTCCGTGTGGTGCTTTCCTGTTGCTTCCCAGTTAGCAGCTGTGCGGGCGTGTCGGCCTGCGCTGTTGCGCGAGACCGTTGCCCTTTTTTCCCTCCGGCCTCTGTGCCTGGCGCAGCCGGGGCTGTTCCTTGGGCTATACCACTACTGTGGTATTGCCAACGTTTGCCAATATGAAGGCGGTCACACGTTTCAACTTGTAATTGAAGGGGCGGGGGAGAAAGAGAGTCCGTTGTATGCGAGGCGCGTCCCCGAGCAGTACCGTGCCGCGGTTTACCCTTCTTCTCCCCTTCCTGTCACTCAGCCGGGTTCCGTGTGGTGCCTCCCTGCTGGCGGCTGCGTGGTTGTGACAGTTTGTTCTGCACTCACTGTTGTCCTGATGTGGGGCTGCGGTTTGCCAACGCCAGGGGATTATACGGGCTTAGTTTAGCGGTCTGAGAGACCGGAACTCAAATTCTTCCGGTCTGGGGGAAAAAAAAAAAAAAAACCACATAGCGTTCGGGTTGGGGCTTACCGGGTGGGAGCGGTAACGGGAGGGCCAGTATGCCACCAAAGAAGCTACAGCGTGTGGATCCAAAGAAGGAGGGGATTCCCCGGGACATCGCAAGCATGTTCGGGCTCGCATCTCGGCAAACAGGACGGCAGACCAACGTCCCGAAAGAGGGGACAAACACGGAGTACGAGCGGTGGACAAAGGAGTCGTACTCAGAAGTTGAGAAGGCCAACTCCCTGCACGACTTTCTGCACGAAAATCACCCGACCTACTTCCTTTGCGATGTCGTGATAAACCGCGCAACTGAAGGTTTAGCAGGCTTTACCCGCGTGACACCCCAGACAGTCCAGGCCTATCATGCCGAAGTGGCCACGCCCTACGTTAACGGGCTAATCTCTGACCTTCGTTCGGGTTTGAAGAGCAACCTGGGTGTCATGGAGGGATTCAGCCTTTTTGACCTGAGTGGGCCTGTGGCTGGAAACCAACCTGAGGCGGTCAGACTTGTTGATATTCTTGTCGCCCATTACGGCGAGGAAAAGGTCCGACCAACCCAGGAAGGCAGATCCGCACGTTCTCCTCCCTTTCTCAATGCCCGCTTCATTGCAGATTTCAGGAATGAGGTTTTTCCCCGAGCCGACGACGAGCACAGATCTGTTCTCGAGGAGCTCAAAACCTTTCGACACCTCTCGGAACGGCATCAGTTGAAAGACTGTTCAGTTTGATGAAGCTGATCAAAACGAGGCAAAGGTGGCATACAGCATGCAGTTGCAGCAAAAAAAAAAACAAGCCAAGACCGGAACTCAGGATTTTTTCGAAGCCCCGTATAAACCCCTGGCCAACGCATACAAAAAAAAAAACACTACAGTGTCCCGCGCTCCAAAAAAAAAAAAAAAAAAACCCGTTGAGAAAATGCCGCCGTCCCCGGGGGGGGATCGGCCCCCCCGGACGCCACCGGGTAGTCAGGGGCAGGCGGCCCCTGCCGCCGGTAGGAGTGCGGACGCCGCCGCGTCCGCTGGCCCGGTTCCGCTGCCCCGCTCGTTTGCGGAGGCGCTCAGGCGGAGCTCTCCCGCTGCCGCCGCTGTCGGCGCCGCCGCCGCTGTCGGCGCCGCCGCCGCTGACGACGCCGCCGCCGCCGACGCTGACGACGCCGCCGCCGCCGCCGCCGATGACGCCGCAGCCGTCCCCCGGGCCCGGGTGCACCCGGCGCAATCCGCGCGGGAAGGTGAAGTCTGCAGGGACTTCAACTTCCGACGCGCGGGCTGCCGTCGGGTGCAGTGCCGGTACGTGCACCGGCTTCTCCCGGTCTGCCCGGCCTTCCAGCGGGGCAGATGCAGGGACGCCAGGTGCCCGAATCGGCACCCGCGCCCGGGGCAGGTACGCTTTCCTGTTCACCCCCAATACCCCAACCGTTCCTTCCACCCCCCTCGCAATCAACCAACACAACAGGCAACGCGGTCGACGGCTGCGCCAGCTCGGCGCAGCCAGGGCGTACAGGCCGCGGGCCCGTACGCGGACGACGACCTGCCGGAGGGCCCGCTGCTCCCGCAGGTGCTGGCCGCCCGGCGGGAGGTCCGCCGGGCGCAAGAACGCGCGGAGGAGCTGGAAGCCCAGCTCCTCCGCGAGTTCAACAGCTGGGCCCCTACCCCGGTGGAGGCTCTTTGCCTCGTGTGCGGTAGGCTCAGCACCACCGCCGGGGAGGAAGCCCAGCACCGGGCCCGGCATCGCAAGGATGCCGTGACCCAGGGCCGCGACTCGCTCGTCGTGGCCCATGTGGCGGTGGGAGACGGGGGCCTCCGCCACATGCGCGAGCTCTGCCTGCGGTGGCAGGCGGAGAGGCCCCAGGCCCAGCCGGCTCAGGGTGGCCCCCAACAGGGCTTCCCGTTCGCGGCACCGGGCCCTTTCGGGGCCCCGCTCCAGCCCGTCCTGCAGGCGGGCCCCGCCGCCCCTCACCCTGCTCCGAGGGGGGCGGAGCAGGGTGAGGAGGCCGCTTTCGAGCGCGAGGCTCCCGCTTGCGACCGTGTCCTGTTCGGCAGCGCGTCGAACAGGACGGCGTCGTCCCCTGCCTCCCCTCGGGACGGGAGCCTGCCTCCGCCTGCGTCCCGGCCCAGGGCACTGTCGCTGCCCGGGGACGCGGGGGTTCCCGCCGGCGGGGCAGACCAGGTCGTCCCCGCCGCCTCGTGCGGCGAGGGCGACCCGGTGGGTCCTGCCGCGCCCCACAGGGGGGCCGCCCCGGTCGCAGCCGGCGCAGCTCGCGATGTGGCAGACCAGGCCGGTTCCCCCGACGCTATCGAGGGGGCCGACCAGGTAGAACCCGCCGGAGCGCCGGGGGGGCGGGCGGGCGGCAGGGCAGCCGACGCCCAGACCGCGGAGCGCAAGCTCCGGCGGGAGCGTCGTCGGTTCCGTCACGCCGCGGACCTGGCGGCGAGCGGATCCTCGGCTGTCGAGCCCTTCCCGGACTCCGACGAGTCGGACTCTGATGGTGAATCGGAGTCGGGCTCGTCGGGCGACGTGGGGGGCCGCGGCGGAGGCGACGATCGCGACGGGGGTGACGGGAGCGGCCCGGGCTCCGGCAACGTGGGGCCCGGGGGCGGCTTGTCGCTGGCGGGCCAGCCGGCGAGCGACGCGAGCGCCGAACCCGGCCAACCGGAGGCACCCTCGGAGGCCGGCCTCGGGAACGGGTCGGCCACGAACGACAGGTCCGGCCTAGCCGCGGCCCCAGCGGAAGTCAGCCCCGGAGAGGGGGGCGCCGGAACTGGCTTGCCGCCGGTCGCGGGGGCCGGGCCTGCCCGGTACGGCCCGTCCCCGGGGGTCGGGCCCGGCACTCCGGGGGCCGGCTTGGTCCCCGGCGACAAGCGCCCTGCGTCGCGCTCGCCGGTCGACACGCCAGCGGCCAGGCGCCGCAAGCAGCCCCACAGCGCCGAAGACCCCCTCGCCGGGTGGGAGACGCCCCCTTCTGGCCTAGCATGGGGCACTCCGTCGGAAGCGTCGTTCCCGACAGGCAGTGCCTGGGAGGGGGCGCACCTCCCGTGCCCCAGTCCTCCCGCTCCGGGGCCGGGAGGGCCGTCAGAGACGGCGACCCCCGCCGCTGGGCCGGGCGGCAACGCTCACACCCCGGCGGGGGCAGCCTGCTCGCCGGACCCGCGCCCACCCGTCAGCCAAGCTTGTCAGAGCTTGCTGAATGCTGTGTGCGGAACACCGGGGACCCCTGCTAAGCGCCCCGCGTCCCGGTCGCCAGTTGGGACTCCGGCCTCCGTAGTCAGGCGGAAGTCGTTCGCCGGTATGGGGCGAGGCCGGGGCGCCGGTATAGCGGCGGCGGCCCGGGCCTTGGCCGCTCGGCTGGCGACTGGGCGGCGCAGCCCTTCGGCCCCTGCTTCGGCCGGCCGAGGGAGAGGCACGGCGGCGAGGCGAAGTCCCCCGGCTTCGTCCTCCGCGTCCTTGACGCCTGTCCTCTTCCCGGACAGCGTCCGGGCCGCCCATGCCCCAGCGCCCCCGCACGCGCACGTCTCCCTGGGAAGGGGGGGGGACGACCCCTGCGTTGACGGGGACGTCGAGCGCAACCCGGGGCCGCTGCCGGGCCCCTCGGGGGGCTGCAGCTCCGCGGCCGTCCGCGTCCTCTCGCGAGGGCGGGGCGGGGACGATCTCTGCGTGGATGGGGACATCCACCCCAACCCAGGGCCGGCAGCCAGCGACGCACAGGACCCGGCCCCCACGGGCGCAGAACCGGCACCGGCCAGCACGGGGCCGCCATCGGCCAGTCTGCAGAGCGCAGCGGGGTCGCAGAGGGCACCGGCGCCCGTGTGCATCTGCCGCACGACCGGGGAACGGAGGGGTACTCCAGTTTCCTGCCTGGCAGAAGCGGTCCGTCGCCGTTTCGCACCAGCGCATCACTGACGGTTTTTAAAAGTTTTGCGAGTACCCTCGCGCGCATGCTCAACAGTGTCCGGTCCGTCGTCGCTACGACACTGCGCCCGGAAGATCCAGTCCGGTGCACACTTCAAAGTCGACGGCGACCGATCAGCACTTCCCATCCAGCCAATACTGCAGCGCCCGGAACTACCTCTCTCCTCCGACCGCCGCGAAGGTCTCCGGTCCCGCGATCACTTCGACCCGGCCGGCGCGGGGCCTCTGATAGAGCCGTTCCTGCTCTCCTTTTTGCTGGTCACTACCTGTCAAACCGTGACTCCCAGTCTGTCCTTCCTTCTCATCCTATTCGTTCCTCTTCGGAGCTAGTGCTGCACCTTTGTAGCTCTTCCGTCCCACCTCCGCCAGGGCTGACTGCAGGGAAGTGGTGGAATTCCCCCCCGAAATTCACCGATTCTGGCCTGGACCAGGTGGCTTGTCTCCTGGGGTTTCCGATCTTAAGACGCTCGAATTACCCAAAATTGTCCTTATTTTGTGACGAAAAAGTGCAAGGTAGCTTAGAAATGCTCTCCAGGACCCAAGGCTGCATCCCTGAAGCACTCAGCAAAAAAACAAGAAACGAAAAAAAAAAAGACACCCCCCCCTCGTGTTGAACTACGGGGGAACTACGGGGAACTGGCCACACCAATAGCTGAGTTTTTTTTTTTTTTTTGACCCAGACCAGTTTCCAGACCAACTCCGGTCTGGCGACCAGCTGACCCCCCAAGCTAGTAGGCTGCCCCCAGCACGGGAGCCAAGCTTCACGTGTTCGGCGGTACTGCAGAGCCACGGGCCTACGGGTCAAGTGGCTACCGATTTCCCAAACTAAAGCATCAAGGCTTGGCGCACCTTGGGGCTTGGCGCTCGCGCTGAACACAAGCTCGTCGAGACGGTCAGCCGCAGGGCAGAGCGGACGGGGTTGTGGCACTGTGCTGCCTCCGACTCAATTTTTGCAAGCTGTGGTTGACCGTCACGTTCCTGGACCGGGTGCGGACTTTTTCTTTTTTTTCTTCTTTCTTCTTCTTCCCCCCAGCGAAGCAGGTGGTGGAGGCCACCAGGCAGAGGACCGTGCGGCCGCCGGAAGACGCGGAAAGGCATGAAGGGACGGGGGACCGGATCCGGAAGACCCCGGAAGCGTGTGATCTCGCAGGCTGCGCTATGCATGTGCAAGGTGAACGCGCTAAAATATATTGACCAACTCATTTGTTCATCACCAACCTGCCACGTTCCAGTACGGGTTCTAGTACTGCAGTCACGTGGCGCGTCACAGTGTGTCACATGATGCACACGGTATGTCACGTGATGTGTCCGCGTCGTGCGTAGTGTACCATGCAGCAATGCGCCGTTGGTCAGTGGTAAACAGTCCGGGGGCACCCAGCCGAACTAAAATATCAAAAAGGCGGCGAGGGAGGTGTGCCCCCAAAACAAAGCCCTAGATGGGCGAAACATTATGGCCGCGTTCGGAATGCCACCATCCCAGCGTCGGCGCGTTCGTGTGCGTGACACACGAAGACCACCACACCGGATACGTACTGTGGACAACGAAGGACGATGCGGGGAAAGAACTCTGGAGGTCCTTGCCCGGTGGTACACGTTCGTATCACGACTTCACGTTCCCACTTGTTTTGCAGTATAGCATTACTGTCACTGCTATTCGAAGGCTTTTTTCACTCACCACCTCCGTAGTTTGACGACGTGCACACCGCCACCGCAGGCCTGTCTCACCGCTCCTCTCCGTTCCCTAGTTTGCGTGTGCGGGGCGACGGTTCCACCCACAGGCACCACCAGAGCCCAAAAACCGGGTTTCTGGCTGAAACCGGCTTTTTTGCTCGATCAGACAAAGAACTAAAGTCCCCTGCTTCCCACAGCAAAAAAGAAAAAATACTTTTTGTTTCAAGTGGTGTGATCCACCCTGGAGTTTTTCCGGGTTTGTGCCGGGTTTGTACCGGGGGGGTCCGGGTTTTTTATTTTTGTCTCCCCAGCACCCGCTAGCACCCTTGGTCGCGGAGATTTCAGGCTTCGCGGTGGATTTTGCCACGTTTCATGATCGTCTGGTGCTCGTGGGGGTTTGTCCCGCTCTTTGCGGTCCCTCGCCCTTCTGTCATGTTCAGCCTACGGGCTTCGGTATCTTGTCGGTTTGAGGCCCCTTCCGTAGCTTGGAAAACAGAAAGAGAAGCAAGCATCTCCATCGGATCAGAACGAGGGACAGAAGTTCCCACACTCAACCCGCTCGGCTGTGCCATCGGAACAGAAGTCGGCAACAAGCGGTTCGGACGGGCGGTTCCCAGCCCATCAAGTACAACCGGGTTTCCCTCGCCTAGAAGGTGCTGTCGGATGGCTTAAGATGGCCTGAGCAGACTGCTACCTTTGGTTCCGCATCCTTTCAAACGGTGGCTGACCAAGCCGCTGTTTGAGCTCTGCAGGGGTTTCGATGCACTCCAAAATGCGGGTACCAACAACCCCGGCAGCTGGGAGGAATGGCTACCGAGCATGGGTGCGTGGCGTTCGTGGACGCGCAACTGCGTGCAAACAAGCGTCACGCAATTAGCAGAGACAGGTCACCACTCGTTCTGCAGTGGAGTCAGCATTAGCTCAATGTGTCGGGAGCAGCAGTTGTCGACTGAAAAGTAAGCACGTACCACGGATGCAGAACATCGATGCAGATGATGAATGCCGCAAATGCAGGCATTCGAAGCCGTTCTACGAGCAGCAAGATGGCTAGCGAAAGAGCGTGCCGTACCTCAGGCAGGTCGCTCGAAAACGGCGACCCGAAATGGAAGATTCACCCCCAGGAACAATACCCAGCGGACTGGAAGCGCAGGCAGGCCCGGATAGAAACATGAGGTGAAGCAGAAGAGACAGAGGAGCGGAGAAACGGGGCTGCACCAGTGGCAGACCCGGACGTTGGGGTTAAACAATCGAAGAAGAAGTGTAAAGACGAGGAAACACCGACTCGGGCATACCGGCCGAGAACAGCCAATCATGGAACCCAGGGCACAAGGGAGGCTACGGCGCGGTGGTGAAGTAACGAAGCTCGCTCGCTAGCATCCGGCAAGAGCCAGCATGAAACATGAATTTGGAAATGATGCTTCATTTGGAAACAGCGAGGGCAGAGGGTTAATCTGCTTGTACTAGGCTCCTCGGTTCCCGTAGTATCGGAGGCAATTGCTGGCTGGTGGTCGGTTGTAGTCCGTTGTGTCAAGCACAACCGGGCTTGCCCTCTGGAGGCTTTGGAAAATAGTGGTTCCTGTCTGTCAGGTGTGTATTCAGCGCTGCAATGGCAAAGCACTCCGGGTACCTTCTGCGGTGGACACTTTCGGTGCCGCCTTACATATTTATTGGTGCTGGTTTTTACTCGACAGGACCCTGGTGTAGTCGGTTTAGCTTGATTGCAGGGATCACCTGCCATAACCTGAAGGGTGGTGCAAAATAAAAAATCGGCCCCCCCTTGAGTTTTTCCGGGTATGTGCCGGGTTTGCACCGGGCATATGGATCACACCATTCAACTATTTTTTTTTCCACGGTTTCCCAAAATCTTCCGCGCGCTAGGATGCGGATCAAAAAAATTTATTTCCCTTCACTGTGTTTGCGACGCAGCGGTCGAAGCGTTCGAATGGTCAGAGAAAAAATAGCAAGAGGTAAGTTCTTGGGATTTTGTGTAGGGCGCAAGGCGAGCGCCGGGACCCGTGGATTCACACAGGCCACCTTGCTCCAGGGAGGGGCACGGGCTGCCTAAATTTTCACGAACTGTCCAGTTTCAGATCCGCTTTGGAGAGGACGCGCCATATAACACGCAGCGACGAGGGGTACTCATTTTGCGTGGCGCCCTCTTCCGTGTGCAATCACGCGGAAGGAAACATCAGACATGCCCGAAAAACGTCAGAACATCCTGGCCGCAAGGGTTTTTTAACGTCTAAGGCTCTCCCCGTCTGGGAGGGTGGGAGGGACTTCAAAAAATGTTTCTGACCTGCGGGTCAAGAAAAAAGACGTCGCAAACCACAGGAAAAGGGAAAAAGAGGTGTGTACGGGTGGTTACCTGTTTGTGGCAGGATAATAAAACCTTCCGGAAAAAGTCTTCGTGTTTTTCCTCTCGATTTTATTTCCCTTCACTGTGTTTGCGACGCAGCGGTCGAAGCGTTCGAATGGTCAGAGAAAAAATAGCAAGAGGTAAGTTCTTGGGATTTTGTGTAGGGCGCAAGGCGAGCGCCGGGACCCGTGGATTCACACAGGCCACCTTGCTCCAGGGAGGGGCACGGGCTGCCTAAATTTTCACGAACTGTCCAGTTTCAGATCCGCTTTGGAGAGGACGCGCCATATAACACGCAGCGACGAGGGGTACTCATTTTGCGTGGCGCCCTCTTCCGTGTGCAATCACGCGGAAGGAAACATCAGACATGCCCGAAAAACGTCAGAACATCCTGGCCGCAAGGGTTTTTTAACGTCTAAGGCTCTCCCCGTCTGGGAGGGTGGGAGGGACTTCAAAAAATGTTTCTGACCTGCGGGTCAAGAAAAAAGACGTCGCAAACCACAGGAAAAGGGAAAAAGAGGTGTGTACGGGTGGTTACCTGTTTGTGGCAGGATAATAAAACCTTCCGGAAAAAGTCTTCGTGTTTTTCCTCTCGATTTTATTTCCCTTCACTGTGTTTGCGACGCAGCGGTCGAAGCGTTCGAATGGTCAGAGAAAAAATAGCAAGAGGTAAGTTCTTGGGATTTTGTGTAGGGCGCAAGGCGAGCGCCGGGACCCGTGGATTCACACAGGCCACCTTGCTCCAGGGAGGGGCACGGGCTGCCTAAATTTTCACGAACTGTCCAGTTTCAGATCCGCTTTGGAGAGGACGCGCCATATAACACGCAGCGACGAGGGGTACTCATTTTGCGTGGCGCCCTCTTCCGTGTGCAATCACGCGGAAGGAAACATCAGACATGCCCGAAAAACGTCAGAACATCCTGGCCGCAAGGGTTTTTTAACGTCTAAGGCTCTCCCCGTCTGGGAGGGTGGGAGGGACTTCAAAAAATGTTTCTGACCTGCGGGTCAAGAAAAAAGACGTCGCAAACCACAGGAAAAGGGAAAAAGAGGTGTGTACGGGTGGTTACCTGTTTGTGGCAGGATAATAAAACCTTCCGGAAAAAGTCTTCGTGTTTTTCCTCTCGATTTTATTTCCCTTCACTGTGTTTGCGACGCAGCGGTCGAAGCGTTCGAATGGTCAGAGAAAAAATAGCAAGAGGTAAGTTCTTGGGATTTTGTGTAGGGCGCAAGGCGAGCGCCGGGACCCGTGGATTCACACAGGCCACCTTGCTCCAGGGAGGGGCACGGGCTGCCTAAATTTTCACGAACTGTCCAGTTTCAGATCCGCTTTGGAGAGGACGCGCCATATAACACGCAGCGACGAGGGGTACTCATTTTGCGTGGCGCCCTCTTCCGTGTGCAATCACGCGGAAGGAAACATCAGACATGCCCGAAAAACGTCAGAACATCCTGGCCGCAAGGGTTTTTTAACGTCTAAGGCTCTCCCCGTCTGGGAGGGTGGGAGGGACTTCAAAAAATGTTTCTGACCTGCGGGTCAAGAAAAAAGACGTCGCAAACCACAGGAAAAGGGAAAAAGAGGTGTGTACGGGTGGTTACCTGTTTGTGGCAGGATAATAAAACCTTCCGGAAAAAGTCTTCGTGTTTTTCCTCTCGATTTTATTTCCCTTCACTGTGTTTGCGACGCAGCGGTCGAAGCGTTCGAATGGTCAGAGAAAAAATAGCAAGAGGTAAGTTCTTGGGATTTTGTGTAGGGCGCAAGGCGAGCGCCGGGACCCGTGGATTCACACAGGCCACCTTGCTCCAGGGAGGGGCACGGGCTGCCTAAATTTTCACGAACTGTCCAGTTTCAGATCCGCTTTGGAGAGGACGCGCCATATAACACGCAGCGACGAGGGGTACTCATTTTGCGTGGCGCCCTCTTCCGTGTGCAATCACGCGGAAGGAAACATCAGACATATTAAGAAAAAACGATAAGCAGCTCCCCCCCCCCCCTTTTTTCCTTGACCACGCATCCTCTCCTCTCAGTTCATCTGACCACTCAGCAACAGTACGTTAGCGTTTCATAATGCGCATCCCCACGCGCAGATCACGACAGAAGCTAGAAGAAGCGGTGGGGGAAAAGAACGCGCTCAGGTTCTTTCTCTGGTGTCCACATCCGCCACCATTTTTGCGCTTGCCACCAGGTGAGTCTCGACCTGTGCCTCCCCAATGGCCCTGTGCATGTCAACCAGTAGCCGATTTTCTACGGGATGCGGTGACGCCAACTTACGGAACCGGCTCTCTGCGGTGCTGTTATCGTGGAAAACGCTAAACAGCACCCAGCCGTTCGTGATTCTCCTGGCAACCCGCAGCCCAATCACGGCACATGCGAGCTCTCGGCGCCTGATCGGGACTGGAGGCGAAAGCTGAGCTAGCTTCATCGTCCATTTCCAGCTGCTTCGTACCAGAACGCATCTCTCCACCGGGTCCAGAATGGCAATGGCACCCCCCTCATCTGAGGCGTCCGTCCAGACGTGGACGTTGCGCGTTGGGTGCTGAATCCTTCTGGGCTTACAATGCAACAGCCATGCCCTTCCTCTGTTAACCTCCTCTACGATGGCTCGGGGGAGTCTGATCACAGTGTCCCAGTCCTTGACTGTCGTGCATACGCTGCTTAGCTGTCGATTTGCCCGCAGCAATTCCGGATACACCGCTGCAGGACTCCGCATGACGAATAAACCCCATCTGAGACATCCAATGAACTGAGCCAGAGCCCTGTACGACGTAATCTTTTGTCCGAATAGAGCGTTCACCGACTCCGCCCATTGCCGTGGGATCGAAAGCGTCTTTTCCGTGAGATTGAGTTCTATCCCATCGAAAGTTCCCGATGCCGAGGGTTCTGTCACTTTGTCTTCCCTAACGACAATGCGGGCCTCCCGGAGGGTCTGCCTCAATCGCTGTTCCTGAGCCCTAACATCGTCAACTCCTTCGCCTCCAAGAGCAATGTCGTCGTAAATTGCCAAGCTCGAGGAGTCCACGCCTGCACCGCGCCGCACACCCAGTGTCGTCAGCTGCGCAATGGTGGGCGACCGCGATATGCCCGGCACTGCGATGGTAAATAAGTAATATTTTCCGTCGCGTGCCCTAAAACCCAGGTTCTCCATCAGAGCCGCTGACACAGGCAGCTGATAAAAATACCCGAGGAGGTCGAGTGTCATGAACACCTCAAACTCGAGTGTAAACGCCTCGATGTCAGCGAGTGACGGCGTCTTCGGGGAAAGAACTGGGGCTGTTCGGAGGTCAAACGGCCGGCCATCTATGAGAAGCCGCGTCTCTTGTTTATTTTTCTTCGGGATCTTGAACACACAGAGGGTGATTCGTGGCCTTCGAGCGGCGCGCTTCACCACACCACTTTCGAGCATCGCCTGCAAATCAGCGTCGGATATATCCCGACTTGGTAGAGCTTGATGTCTTTCTGTAGACGTGAGAAGTGGCTCCTGCGTGCACTGCCTGAGGACAAAAATCTCCTGTGGTGTCAACCCCTGCTCAACGACTTCGTAATTCGCCCTGGAGGAGGGCAGCTTATCCAACGGCCCCACGGCTCCTCGAAACGGCGTCTTAGGCAGGGAACGCATGTACGTCTTTGTAGTCAGAGTGGCGAGCGCCAGTTCTTGCTTCCTTATTTCGCTTGTGCACTCGCTTCGTTCTTTTTCGATAGTCTCGGCAATATTGAATTCTCCCTCAAAAGCAGCTTCGCTTTGCTCGCCTAAGTCACCACACAGGAGGCTGCTCGCCCAGTTGAGCTCGTCGTCCACGATGTTTGAAATGTCAGGGTGGTTCTGCCTTTTCCAATCTTTGAGGGGATGCTCCTTCTGCAGGTTCTGGGCATACGCCGGGCAATAAGAACTGACTTTCGATGTTCCTTTAACCTTCAGTGCCCCTTGGTCTTGCAGCCTTCTTTGTTCTGGCACTCTGCCTTCTCGCTGCTGCGAGGTATGGGCATCGCTCAGCTTGGCGTGGCGGTCATCCTGTTGCCCTGCGAGGCAACGGCCCTTGCTCTGCGGAACAGCACTCTGTTTGCCTGGCGAGGCAGCGCTCCTGTTGCTCTGCGGAGCAGAACTCCCGTTACCTGGGGAGACGGCGGTTTTGTCGCTCTGCGGAGCTGCATCCTTGTTGCCCTGCGGGGCGGCGGCCTTGTTGCTCTGCGGAGCTGTCTTGTCGTTGCCCTGCGGGGTGGCGGTCTTGTTGCTCTGCGGAGCTGCTTTCTCGTTGCCCTGCGGGGCAGCGGCCCTGTTGCTCTGCGGAGCTGCCTTGTCATAGCCCTGCGGGGCGGCGGTCTTGTTGCTCTGCGGAGCTGCTTTCTCGTTGCCCTGCGGGGCAGTGGCCCTGTTGCTCTGCGGAGCCGCCTTGTCGTTGCCCTGCGGGGCGGCGGTCTTGTTGCTCTGCGGAGCTGCTTTCTCGTTGCCCTGCGGGGCAGTGGCCCTGTTGCTCTGCGGAGCTGCCTTCTCGTCGCCCTGCGGGGCTGTGGCCCTGTTCTGCGGAGCGGCCTTCTCGTTGCCTTGCGAGGCGGCGGCCCGCGTTGTGTGGCTTTCTCGTTGCCCTGCGAGGCGGCGTCCTTGTCGCCCTGCACAGCGGACTTGTTGTTGCTCTGCGGACCAGGTGCCACTTACTCGCGTAACGCCACATGCAGCCTTGCAGATACCCTTGCCGTTCTCGTGTGGTCTGGTGTGACGCAGCCCCACAGGTATCTCCTCAGAGTGGCGATGGACGTGTGCCGTGCAATCAACAGGAGCTCGTCCCATTGCGCCCCGCTCTTCGCCAGATGCTGCAACGCGCCCCGTTTCCAGCTGTGTTCCGCGCAACCTGGAACCAACTTTCTTGCCAGGGCTAGGAGGTGCCTGATCGTGGCCCTCTGGAACGGCTGCTTCAGGCCTATCCACCTCTTCACTTTCTCGCGTTGCAAGGGCGGCAGCTGGTAGAGCACTTCTACCTCGCGTAGCCTCAATTTCGCCTCTTTGGTGGTCCACCAAGCTATCCGTAGCACCCCTCGCGCTGTCAGCGTGACATCCTCTGGCTTGATCTCCAGAAGATCGGCCATCCGCAGGGCGCAGCCCCACAGAAGAGCCGCCGCAGCTACTACTTCCATGTCCGCAGCCGCGTGCATCACGCTTCGCGCTTCCTCGAGCGTCAGAGGGTGTGCGTGATCTGGCATTTCCCGCCTTTCGAGGCGCCGCTTCAGCAGCGCCCGCTTCGTCTCCTTCATCTCTGCGGCCGAAACGCCCATCTTCGGGCCCAAAGCGCTGAGGTAAGACTCGACGCTGGTCGTCCGCATGTTGCCCTTCCTGGGGCGGCCTCGCTTTCCGCTTTCCCGTGCGACGAACTTCGCCAACTGCGCTTCGCTCATCCCACCGTCCACCATGGCAGCCGCAAAAGCCTTCAACTTGAAAACTGCTGGTGCCTGCTGCAGGTCTGTCGCTTCCGCAAACTTCGCAACGGTCGCTGCCATCGACGCCCGCTGCGCCGCCGTCCCTTCGGTCGTTGCTGCCGCTTCGAACGTCTCCACTTTTTCCTCCCAGCTGTCCCGGGAGGAGAGTCAATGGTTTTTTGGCGTTTTCTGCGGAACCTGCTGGTGGACATGCCTGAATCGGCAGTCCCTTCGGAAGCATCGTCCACTTCGAAAATTCTGACACACAGGCCGGGGTCGGTCGGTCGTCTGACGGGTTTGCTGCTTGTATGTCGTTGCAAAGCGCCGCCTCGCCTCGCGCTGGCGCTCGGGAAGCCGGTTCGTCTCCTGGACGGTCCGCATAACCCTTCCGGCCTTCGGGTCTCTCGTGTCGTATATGGCCTGTTGTTGTTCCAGCTCATCGAACATGTGGACAAGTTTCAAGACCCAGAGGCTCGTCCCTGTTCCGGTTCCACGCATTCTGAGATGCTCTCTGATCCTCAGCACCGTGTCGTGGCGCTGCTCCTGCAGGCGCTGGTTCTCTTTGAATCGATAGCACCGGGCGATAGCCGACTCAAGGAGTAGGAGTTTTCCCGCTCCGATGGGCCCTTCCCTCCAGTACCCGGCGTCCAAAAGAGCAAAATCGTCCTCCTTTTCCTCGTCAGACACGGCGTTGTCCAACG